>JANHGL010010770.1:0-68588 GCA_024611195.1 Ceyx melanurus | reverse complement strand
ACGGGCCCCCCTACCCCCTTTTTTTTTTTTTTAAATAAAGGGAAACTAGAGAAGGGGAAATAAAAGAAAAAAAAGTGGAAAAAAGGCAAACCGAAATAATTTCCCCCCCCCCCCCCCCCCAAAATCCTATTTGTGCAATCATCAGGTATGTGAGGCCTTCTGCTTTCTCACTTGCCATTGTTAAATGAGAGAGGAGATTTGCACCTGCTCAAGTATTACAGAGAGTCTCAAATACTACAAAGAGTTTCTGTAGAGACACATGTCCCATTTCAGGTATCTGACATTCATGCAACACCCAGAATATTAAGCAATCTGGGGCTTGTGCTTTTAGATCAAGATTTGAGAGAAAGGACCCCATTCTAAGCTGGATGGGACCCTAATTCTCTAAATGTGAATGAGCTGGGAGGGCCTCAAAGTGTCTTGGGGCTGATGTGCTAAAGATGGCCCTGCTGCTCCTAAGGTTCTGCTTCCAACCCTCCTCGTGCAATGTTGAGGAGACCCCTTTTTTTGCTGCAGAGCACCTGGAGGCTGGACAAGCAGCAGCAACGCTTTGATATTAAAAATATCTTTGTCTTAAGCTAGAGGCAGAGGCCATCATTTGCCTCTTCCCAGGTCCTTTAACCTCTCGATGTCGCAGTGGCTACAGAAGTGCGTTTGCTTCGGTGTTCTCTGGACGGGCTGTGCTCCCTCTATGGGGGAGAGGTGGGAGACCTCGCACACAGCCGGTCTTTTGCATCTCAGAAGCTGCTGAGCTCATTTCACTCTGATTTTGTCTCTTCACTTTTGGTGATCTGATTGTCTTAAGTAGCAGTAGGTTGCCGCTGTGCCTGTGCTTCGGAGAGGAGAGGAGCGTCTGTTGGGGCCGTTGTATGAATCAGAGAATCATTCAGGTTGGAAAATGCCCTTGAGTTCAAGTCCAACCACTAACATTATTCCACAGACTTCACCCCTAAACCACGTCCCTCAAAGCCACATCCAAACGACCCTTGAATACACCCAGGGATGGTGGCTCAAACCCCTCCCTGTGCAGCCTGTGCCAGTCTCCAGCTACTCTTTTGGTGAAAATTTTTCCCTAATGCCCTGTCTGAACCTCCCCTGGTACAGTTTGAGGCCATGAGGGCTGCAAAGGGCACAAACAGCATCACCAGTTACCTGACTGGGGCAGCCTGGTCACTGTGGTCAGGCAGAAATCAACCTCAAGATGTGATCAGGATGTGGGGTTGTGGATGGGGAGGCACAAGGCAGGTAGCCTGGGTGGAAAGCACAACCTCTGAGGATGAACATGGCTGAAAGATGGTTTCTGTCTGGTGAAAGAGCTGTGGGAATCACACGTGGGAAGACAGGGTAGTCTGGTGCCACGATCATGGTGCCTGCACTGCTTCTGGGTACAGGGTGGCAGTGGCCACCTTGGGGTCCCCCAGCTCAGTGGCCAGCCTTGACCAGGGGTTTGATGGACATGAACCACACAGGAGAAAAAAAAAAAAAGATATTTTTATGAAACAAGTGCAGAAACATGTGCCTCTGTTACTGGCCTCATCTCCTAACGCAGCTGCCCCAAGGCACCATGCCTTTCTCTGGTTATAACGTACACTAAACAGCACATGTGGATTTCCCTACATCTGTGTGCCTGCTCTGTGGCTCCAGTGCAAGATGGCCCATGGGCAGAAAAGGAAGGGTTAAGCTGTGTAGCTCCAGCCATGTTTCCTCCTCAGGGATGGGCTGCCAGGGGGCAGGAGGAGTTGGGGGGCTGTTTCCTCATGGGGCTGGAGCAGCTGTGGCCAAGGGTCCCACCGAGGGTCCTGTGGGGCCGGGTGGGGGGTGTTTGCTGACTCCAGCCCCCCCAGCCCCTTGGCACGCAGCCCGGTCCCAAGAAATATAAACCAAAGCAGCATAAACAGATGATCACATGAAAAATATATCATGATTAGCCAGATAGATCCCAAATGTTTGTTCTGTAAACTGCAGCAGGCAGCACAAGTGTTCTCCGCAGCTGTAGTTTCTCATCTTATTTGTGTAAGTGTGCCATTAAGCTTAGACATGGGCAAAATAATCTTTCCTTGATTCTCACTTAAGATGCTGCTTTAAAGATATATCAGTGTTTGATTCAACCCTTTTTTTTTTTGCCTGGTATTATACCGTAAACTGATTCTCACTTACTAGAAAATCTTCGTGCTTTTTTTTTTTTTTCTCCTCTGGGTTACTTCCTTTTCCCTCTGCAGCCAGTGAAGTGGTTTGTTTTGTGAATGAAAGCTGGATGCCTTTAGCCAGATGGCATTAACAGTGACCTCTGCTCATGCATTGAATTCCTGCCCAGCGGGAGGCGAGGCTGGAGGAAAGGGTTAGTTCATTGATGGTCAGAACCTGCTGAGCGTCGGGCTGTTAACCTGCCTTGAAGGGGAACTGCTCAGAGGGCTTTTCCCTTTCTTGGATTAGCCCAGTGAAGCCATCCCTCTCTCCCTTGCATTTTATCCATCTGCTGGAAAGATGGCTCTCATTCATCTCAGCTTCGTAGAGGGTTTTTTTTATTATATAAAATGGCAATAAGTTGAGGGGGGATATATACTTTAATTTTTCTCTTGCTACTGCCTGTGTCAGAGAAGATTGTCTGAATTTCACAGTGTTAAGCACTGAGCAATGACAACGCAAAGAAATACCAAACTGCTCCAGCCTTTTCCTAAGAAATGCAGCATGTTTTAGGCTCTCGGGGTTTTAAAATGCATCCTGAAAGAGGGATAATCTGGAAAAGAAGAATTTTGTGAAGTTGGTTGCCAGCAACATCTTCTGACAGCTAGTGCCTGAGAGCCAGTCTGAGGGAGAAGAGTCTATAATTTACGATGCTACTGGACTCTGAAGAGGTACTGTGTAAAAATAGAAACTTTTTATTTGATAGTTTTTGTCTTCTGAATATGGTGATAAAACCTGTGGTCTGCTGTTTTAGAGCTGGAGAGCACCCAGAGTGCAAGTTGAACCCCAGAAAGTTCACACAGCACAACTGGAAAACACACTATAGGTTTTTTGTCTCCTTTTTATCTTCTTAGTCCTTTCAGAGCCAAGGCAACATTTGGAAAATCTGCTGCTCATTTTTACACCATCACCAGATTCATTAACTGATCTTCCTTCTTTTCCTCATTTTTCCCCTGCCACTTTGGCTACCAAGTTGCTTCAGCTGCAGGTGGAAGTGACCGTACTGAGAGCAGAGCAGGATGTCCACAGTCCAAGCCCAGCCGTAGCCATAGCGATTAGCAACACAACATCTTCTTTTAGCTCTCCCAACAGTGTCAGTCAAGAAGAAATCCATTCAAGTCAGTGGAATTGCACCAGCAAAGGGCTGGTTTCATTGAGATTAGTCTTGTAACTTTGGTGTCTGTTTTATTTGTAAATTGAGCAGATAGAAGCCACTGGGAGATCATTAAATCGGAACTCGGCAATTTTCATTTCCACTTGTTTTTTTGAGTAAAACCATACCTTGTTATCCTTGCCAGAGTCTACAAGGAGTAGCTTGAACTACTCTCACCAGCTAAGACAACACTTCTTCTCTATAAGTTGAGCACGTTGAATAAAGCTTATCAATGTAGTTGTTTCTTTTTCTTTTAATTCACCTCCTGACCTTTTAAAATTACTTTACTCAACAAAGGACAATAGGGCCAATCCAACTCCCATTAAAGTCAGCAGGGGTCTTTTCATTGACTTCAGCTGAAGTTGGGCTGGGCCCAATAAGACTAACTTAAAGAGTAAAAAATAGCAACTCATATAGAGCTTTATCTTGCCCCCTGTGGCTTGATAACTGACCTCCCATCATGTTCACTGGGACGGGATCGGGTAAATAAAGCCAAGTGAAACTATTATGGGCCTAATCCCATAACCCAAAGCTTATGAAGTATTTGCATTTCCTCTTTTTAATCACACAGGAATATTTGAGAAGTGTTCATGACTTTATGGATGAGGAAATGCTTCCAGCTGAACAGATTGGATTAATCTTTTGGGTTGCTTTGTACCCCAGAGTTTTCAATTTTTAAAGTAGGAAGATGACAGAAGGAAGGGGCTCAAAGATGACTTCATACACCTCCTTCACTCTTTGGCTTTTCTGCTCCATATTCCCACACAAGACTGTCCTGCACCTTTGCTGGTACCTTGCCAGGTCTCACCAGCTCCCATCCTCTGCACCATTTGTTTGGCCAGAAGAAAATTACACTGGTGTCTTCTACCTGCTTGTCCTAAAGCAAGCAGAGCAGTGCCTGGAGGGGTTCATCTGGGACAGAGTGATGATATCGTTGCCTCTTGGTTTGATGGGAGGAGGCAGACTTAATTTTGTTCTTTGTTATACCTTCTGCCTGAGACACTAAACATTAATTTTCTAAATAATGCTTAAAATACACTCTAACATGAGGAAAGTTCAACCAGCTACACAAACTCTCACTCTGTTTTATGATGTGGATTTTCCAGTGGCTCTGGACATGACACAAAGCTGATGTTTCTCTCTTTATTATGCTCTTTTTCCCTTTCTTCCTAATTACCTTACCAAAAAATCTATGTAGAAGACTCCATCTCTAGCACAATGAATTGTTTCACCACCAAGAGAAGAATGGTCATTTGGCAGCTCTTTGAATTGATGATAAAATCACTGTAGGTGTGTGTATGTTTAATTCTGGAGACCCTAGATCACAAATTTTCTTTAGGTAAAAAATAAATCCACTCAATGACATCTGTGGAGAACCTTTTCCACTGTCAGAAAACGATCTCACTGACAGAATAATTTGTAGCAGCCACCCAGGGAAAAGTGGGATGCAGTGCTGCTGTTCTTCCCTCACCCCATATCAGGAACCATTCTCCTTTTTCAGCAGAATCTAAATTTACTCCGTCATTTAAATATAGGTACGTAGTATATTGGAAAAAGGGAAAGAGCTTGCAAATATCCTCATCTTCTCCCTGCACGAGGAGGAAGAGCTCCCCAACTCCTGACACCGTCAGCCGTGGTATTCTCCACACTCGCCCAAATGTGCCGCAGCATCAGCATCAGTCACTTCAAAGAGCTCTTTCATGTACCACACAGGGTTTTTTTTTATCCAGAAGGCCTAAGTGAAAGGCAGATCTGGCTGAAACTGGCTTTCTTCATCTCGCCACTTGTGTGGCCCCTTGGAAGGGTCTCAGCAGAGTGAACAAACTTTCCATGCGCTTTCAGTGAGCAGGTGTAAGATACAAAGCTGCTTCTGTCACCTGTTAGCAGTGCAAGGTAATTAATGGCTTGGGGTTGCTCTGGGGTGGGTGGGTCCTACTGAGTGAAGGATTGCTCCCTCATCTGCACTAGGTAAGTCCTGTTCTCTGGGTGAGACAGCACATGGAGATGGGCAGTTTCTCTTCCTCTCTGATGAGACTCCTGCTCGTGTCTCAGGAGAGAGCCTGATGATTGTACTGGAGCAGGGCATGCCATAGCAGGGTGGAAAACACACTCAACATCACAGCTGCCCACCCTAGCCACTGCAAAAATGTGGGCTGTCCCTCATGGTCCCTCTCTGTGAGTAGCTGGGTTCACATCCAACGTCATTGTATGGCATTTGATTTAAAAGTAGCTCACTTTTTTGGGAATCCTCTGATAAATGAATGAGAAATGATGACACTGCTTAGCATACAAGTGCCACCTAAACCAGTGTTTGTTCTCAGTGATTTATGTAGATGTAAATACTCTGGCAAACTCTTGGATCTCTGCAGGGAGAGACAAGCCAGTTACTGCACTCTCCTTTTAACCTGAAGCCAGCAGAGGAGGCACATACCAGATTTACTGCATGTGCCTTCATTGGCCAAAACAGGCAGCCAACAGCCTATTCCATGCAGCAACCTTGGTTTTGCAGCCAAATGAGAATGGTGAGGCATGTGGCAGGAGTTTGTATTTTGCATTCTTTATTTCTATTACAAGGCTTTAAGTTTTTTTGTTTATATGCTCATAGAAGCCAAGTCTCTTCATGCTCATAATTACTTGGGTACAACTAGCAAGAAAGTGTGGTTTTCTCATCTAGAAAGTGTAGCCACTCACTTAGAAAAGACTTTTGGGATAATTTTTTTTCCATTTCTCTGTTCTTTGAATATTAAGTGGCAAGTAGAAACCAATTCCCTGGAGTACATAATACTTTCTGCTGCACAGACTGTTGTGTACTTACAAAAAAACATCGATTTCCTTTGGACCCAAAGATATTGCCATTTTTTTCTGATTGATTGAATGTGACTGCATATTTCCAAAATACACAAAGGTGGGACAACCACAAATGTATAAGTAATGAATTGTTCTGGCCATATTTACTACAGAAGTTACCTGAGCCTTGGCTGGAAAACATATCCATTCTGGTCTGGGCCAAGTGCATGCCAACATGTAGTATATTTTCATTAAGTTACATGATATGAATGTTTTTAAGAATCACTTTTGTTCTTCCAGTCTGCCTGCCAGAAGCATTGCCCAAATCCATTCCCTATTTAATCGTGAAGGAATGCTGTTCAAAAGATTTGGGGTCAGAAGTGCTCAATAAATCAATCCAGATACACTCCTAATGAGTGGCGAATTAAACAGCATTTGTTTTAAGATCAGAGGTCCTCTTGGGAGATTATTTTTTATTGCAAGCAGAATTGCTCACTTGCAGGTATCAAGAAGCTGGGGGTTAAGACCTGTTAGGAAGGTTCACAAAAGTATCTGAATCTTCTTGACTGAAAGCATGTGATTATGTCCAGAAAACAACAATAAATAGGTGAGCCTCATGTCTTCCACTGGAATACTCAGGTTCCTGAATTAAAAAAAAAACACTTAAATTTCAGCTGGGATGAAGTTATTCTGCATTGACATCTCTAGGTTCTTACCTTGCTGATGATGAGAAAGACATTCAGAACAAAATGTGTGGAGAATATAGCTGAGGTGAAAAGGAGATGTTTGGAGTCCACGTGGTCAGCAGGTCACTATGATAGGCTGGGGGAAGGAAGGTAGGAAGGTACTAAGAAAGGAAGGAAGGGAGGGAGGGAGGGAGGGTTTTTTGCCTACAAGACTTCGAAGAAAGTTTCAGTCTAGGGCTGGCAAAAGCTTCCAGCATCCAAAATATTTTCATGAAACATACTGGTTTTGTCATATCCCCATTAAACAACTACCAATTCCTGACTGGTTAGGAACTGTGTTGGTTTGGTGGGCAGTGAAGCACATTCTGGGTGTTGGACACTGATACTGGTCCTCATACCAGTCACCAGTGGGAGAAGGGAGATATATCAGAGACTAACCTGTGCAGGCAGTTAAGAATGAGCTTCAAAACCTCTGGATGTATACGAGCCCAGGGAATGTCACTGATGGAAGGATGAGTGTGCAGCTTGTACGGGACAGAAGGGATGAAGATCTAAAACATGATCTGGGGCAGACACATTAGTGTTTAGATTATTTATGTTGGCTAGGCATCTACATCTTTTCACTGTTTTAGATCTCACCTTCTTTTGAAAGTGGAATTTGGACTTATATGTTATCTGGGTACTTATATAGTTTTATCTCAAATTAATAACTCTTCCAGGACTAACACCAGTATTTGCACATTCCCTGTTTTACAGTGGGTATTATTTATCCCCGCATATGTCAGTTCACAAGGACAGACCATCGAAGAAAAAGACATGGCTTATTAAATAGCAGTGATAGATGGTTTCTTTATAGAAAACACTTGCCTGTGAGAGAACAACTGCAGTCCATTAAATCTGTTCCCTGTATTGTGCACGGAGTTTATACCTGTCGTTGAAGGGAAAATCCAAAGAGAGAGGGAAAGAGCAAGCAGGCTTATGAAATAACTTCAGATGACCACATAAATACCAACAAATACACTGTGATTTTTATTATGACGAGCACCTATGGAAATCATGATGATGTGGTGCTTGAGAAACTTCACAAATGGGTTGGTGCTCCTGGGACTTTTTGTTCCTGCCTCATGTGCCTGGGACTTTTTGTTCCTGTGCTGAAGAAGGAGGATGAAAACTCTGTGTATTGAGGAGTTAGTTACTCATAAAGCATTAATAGCTGGAGAGGTACCAAATCATTACTGTTTTTTCTGGAAAGGGTATTAGGTGTTATTCAACAAGATAAGATTTTCTTTCCATGTGTCCATACCAGCTCAATATTGGAAGATGAAGCACATACCTAGGGGATTACAGGCCCAGAATACACCTTTTCCAGGAAAATGAGCTGAGTGAATCACTTCAGACAAAAATGTGTTGAAATGTTAAACAAGTGCTCTCTTGATTTAATGTTCTTGTTAATTATATATATAAAAAAAAGTTCTATGAAAATGGAGACAAGTTAAGACTGATATTGTTTTATGGGACTAGTATTTTTAAGGGAAACAATGAAATTGGGCACATGACCTCAAACTATTCTGAAAAAAAAAAAAAAAGAGTAGGAAAAAATTGGTCCTGGATTATTTTCCTGTGACTGAACAGTCAGAATTGTCATAGCCTCATGTTTTCTGCTACAGGCCAGCTAACAAAGACACAGCTCAGTAGACCTCCAGCTAGCAGAGTTGTTGTCAAACTTTGGGCCAGCCAAGTTTCCTCTGGATGGGCCTTGAATCTCAGAGATGTCCCAGTTTGGCCATACCTTCAACATGAGAGTCATCCCAATGTGGAGATCTCCCAGAGATTCTCCATGGCATGGGAGCCTTCAGTTTACAATACAAGTGAGCTCAGATCTGTGCATGGTCCCTCATTTAGCCTTTTAGAATTATTATTAGAGTCCTTCATGTGGCAATTCTGCTTCCTGAATTCAGTGTACCCAGGAGGTAGGGGGGAGAGAGAGGATTCTATGTTTCCTTCCCTCATCCCATGGGCTTCCTGCATGAATGTGTGTGTATATATATATATACATATATATTAACATGCATGTGCACAAACTGGGGGCTGGGAGCCTTAAAAGGGCAAGAACTGGTGGCTGTTGACAGGACTGGGAGAAGAATAGCTGAGCCAGGAGAGCTCCAGACAGACCCCTGCCAGCACTGAATGAGAGTGAGGAGCCAACTGCACCAGCTGGCATTTCTTTACCAATTACAACCAAATTTGGGATTTTCTTTCTTGTAAAAAATTCTTTGCATTTTAAAGTTGAGAGAAATGGGATGCCTGTGTCCCGGAAGACCCAGCAGCCAGCAGAGATGGGAAGAAAAGCAAGATTTGGTCCTAGTGAGCATGAGAAAAGGGGGAGGGTTTCTGGGAAGGAATATCTGACCACCTAGATAGGTCTTCAAGAGACATGGTTATGTTTCTGCTCCTTATTTAAAAGAACTGAAGTACTTTAGGGCTTTTTGGACAATGAGGGAGTGATGGAGAGGAAGACTGATGACACAAGTATCTGGCAAGACACCGTTAGGCTGAATCTAATAAAAATAGCAGCATAGATATCTTAGGCCTTTCTGCCAAGCCATAAGGGTGTGATTACTTTGCTTGGAATATGCTGTAATCTTCCCTGAATCCACACATATTTCAGGTGCAAGACAGGAACTTTCTCCCTAGTTTTCCTGACTCCGGGCAGATTCACCAGATTTTTCAAGCTGATGTTTTATTGTGTTTCCCTTCCCCATTTCAGCTCTTCTTGTAAAAACCCAGCCCATCAAACCAGCAGATAATTGCCAAAGGATTCCATGAATATTCAAGCATATATGGGCATCTGTAGCACCTAGTCCTTTAATCCAGGGAAATCAGCCAGCACTATAACAAGTACACAACATAAATTAATATGTTTTGGTTGATATATACTTATAAGGTATGTACAGGCATGTATTTAGAGAGGGGGAGAGAGGGAGAGGGAAGAGAAAACTAATCACTGGAAAGCCAAATAAGGCAAGATAAGAAATGCAAAAGCCCCATTGCACAGGCCTGTGCTGGCTGATGGCACAGGACTTACAGCCCAGCCGAGGCTGCTGGGGGCTCACAGTGGGACCAGCCTGTTGGTTTCCCATTAAAAGTCACTCCCCAAGAAAGGCACAAGTATGTAACAAAACCAATGCTACTAGCAGAAAACACCCACTGGGACACTGATGAGGCACCTTCTCAAGTAGCCACAGATGACACCCATGCCCTTTCCAGCCCTCCCGCCCCTGGGGAATGCCTCTGCTGCCACTAGGCCGCAGGCAGACTCAGGCAGCACAGGCCTCAGCTGCTTGGCTGGTCCCACATGGCTCTGATTTCCAATTCTGCACAACAGTCACCAGCCCTGGAAGCCAATTATAAAGTCTGTAAAATGCCGCTGGTTACAAGGCAGAGTTCTGCCGAGTGCGTGGCCTGGTACTGATCACTACGGGCTCTAAGCCCAGGCTTTTCTTCTTTTGCTTCAATTACAGGGCCTTCAAAGCATCTCGTGTTTTCAGTTGCAATTGTCATCACACTTCAATGCAGCATGTGCCATGGCACGTGCGGGAGCACAGCTGGGTTTCCATACAAAACCAAAGATATTTGCTTTACAGGCCTGTACATACAGTCCCCACAATCTGCCAACAGCCAAATGTGCTGGGCTACCATTTCGAGTGGAGGATCAAAGAGTGTATTTAAATGCTCCTAATTCAACATCCAAGTAACCACAGACAGTCACAGGCGATGGGGGTGGTGGAGGAGTTGGTGGGAGGAAAGGGGGGGTATTAAAAGAGCACGTTTGCCATGTGTAAATTTGGCTGGCTGAGCGAGCCTGCTGGGTGGGATACACTTTTTTGGGTCCTGCACCCAGATGGGTGTTCCCACAACCCAGGATAATCCTGGGGCTGAGCCACAGACTTGGGCAGGACACCCCATGCAATAGAGCCCATGAGACCTGGCCAAGGAGCAGTGGGGCTCCCAGGAAAGGGCCGTGGAGCACACCATTGCCACAGTCCACCTGAAGCCCTCAGATGCACACAGGCAGGGTGGGCAAGACCTGCTGCATCTCAGACCTGCTGCACCTCCTCCTGCCCAAACACCAGTAAGGGCAACTGTGCCCATGTGGCATCCCCTTCCTGCCCTGCCTGGGAACACGTTTAGACCCAGGCAGTGGAAGAGGAGTGTATTTCGGGACATCTGGTAGAAATCACCTCTCCTTCTTGCTCCTTGGTTCCTCTCCAGGTGATGAGAATCACCTGAATCATTCAGGTTGTAAAAGACCCTTGCGATCAAGTCCAACCATTAACCCACTCTACAAACTTCACCCCTAAGCCAAATCCAAACAACCCTTAAACACATCCAGGGATGGTGACTCAACCCCCTCCCTGGGTAGCCTGTTCCAGGCTCTGGCTACTCTGTGTGTGAAAAATTTTTCCCTAATGCCCTGTCTGAACCTCCCTTGGTGCAGCTGGAATCCATTCCCTCTTGTTCTATCACTGATGACCTGTGAGAAGAGGCCAGCACCACCCACTCTACAGTGTCCTTTCAGGCAGGTGTAGAGAGTAATGAGGTCTCCCCTCAGCCTCTTTTTCCTCTTTAACCTTTAAAGGTTTGGCAGAAGCTATGAGAACCCAAGGCATGTGATCAAGCAGACACTTAAGTGATAGAGGCTGGAAGCTTTTGACTACTCATCTTGCAGCCTTTCCTCTTTATGGCTTTGTAGCAGGAGAGGGAAAATCTGCTTCCCATGCAGTGAACACCAACAGAAAAAGTACCTGAAAACAATAACTGGAGCAGATTTTTAAAAAAGCATTACATGGAACAGACTGGAAACAGATCCATCTCCTGACCTGACCCAGCAAGAATGTCACACTGGGAGGTAATGATGCTGAAAATGGCCTATTTATTGTGTTCTTTTCATTTCATCACTTCTATAAAACAGAGTGTGTGTAGTAACTGTCACCTTGACTGACTTGTTTTATCATATGACAAATGTTATATATAAGTGCAGGAAAAAACCCTACAGAATGTGTTTACTGGTATTTACTGGTATAACTTATCTAAAAGTTAAAAAAAAAAAATTGAAGTCCCCAAATGTTAGCACATCAGGGTGAGTGGTGTGTTTCAGAGGTTCTGACACAGAGAAAGCTGCAAAGACCCTGGGTCCAGCTTCAGGTATGTCCTTCCTGCAATAGGCACTGGTTCCTGAGTTCTGGACCTGTTTTGGTGCAGGTGCTGAGCTGGCAGCTTCATGGCACAAAACTGCTGCAGGTTTGGAACCACCACCAAAGCTGGAGTGGGTGATACAGTGAGGGAACACCCATAGCAGTAGCAGAGCAGGAGCTCTCTGAGCTGTGGCTGGGGTTGTCCTTGGCAGTTGCTATCAGCTTGTGGTGGATGTGGCTGCTCCCCAGCAGAGCTACACAGAGGAGCTCAACTCTGGTGTTCTTGAAAAGGTTTAATATGCTATCCCTGGTTTAGCTGAACACACAGTGCCTGCCTTAACTTTGATTTTTCTTGGTTTTGCTTGGTTTGTGCTATGCCTGTGATGTTCTTTAAAAAGTCTTTTTCTTTTTCAATGAATGTGTGCAGTAGCAATTTACCAGATCAGAAAGGATTTACTTTCTTCTTTCTATAATATGGTTTAAAAACAAAATGTATCTTTTTTCTTTTCCCGGGTTAACATAAGAGACTCAATCTTGTAATAACCCTGTTTCCTGGTAATGATGCAGAACAATGGACAGTGGTATGGAATAATTCTTTCCATACAGGAATTATAGGCTGATTTCACTGCCAGTAGAAAATACAGTACTGTAGCAATTATCAGAGCTTTAACTACTTCGCCACGGTTTGTGGAGTTTCCTCTGATCTGGGATACTGTACACATAGCTGGGAAGCTGCAGTGAGCTACAGTACCTGTCAGTTTGAATTCCAGCAGACAAGTTGTACCAGATTTATGGTGTCCTGGTAAATGACCCCTGTTACAGAATATCTGTGCTCACACAGGAGTGTATAGTATCAGTCAAAAGCCCAAATTCACCCTCTTTGTCCAGATAATAGGACTTGTCCAGAAGCTGCAAAGAGAGTGAGAAGATTGTCAGTCACCCAAATATTGAAGCTTTCTCTCTTCAGCCCACCACCAACTTTATGGGATATCATTTTTTTTTAATGTACTTTTCATTCTGACTCACTAATAATTTGAATTAAAGCATCACAATACATCAAATTGAGACTGAAGAGCCAGTGGTTGTCTGCAGGTATCAGATGGCTGTTTTGAAAGTAGTGTAACTGTGACAGTGATAAACTCCTTTCTCTGGGCTGTAGGTATATCTGGAGTCCCAGCCAAGCCTGAGAACCTGCACTGCCCACACAGCCAGACCCTGCCCCATGGTGCCTAAGTGTGGACTGGTGGATAAGTGGGAGGATATCTTATAGCCAGGATGGCATGAACCAAGTTCTTTTGGGTAGTTGGCTGCTGAAGTGCACTGAAGCCAGTGTCAATTAAAATACAACCAAAATATCTTAGCAATCTGGGCTTCTTCAGAATTAGCTTCGTTCCTCTGCCTGGAGATGTCCAGGCTGTGCAGGCAGCCTCTCTTTCCACAGGTGATGGGCTCAACAATCACATCTATTTTCCTGATTTGCTTTGTTGTGACTGGTAAATCAGCAGTAAAATCAGCTGCGGTTAAATCAGATTTTATCTTAGTGGCATGAAGAGAAAAAGCTGCTTGTGCTTCATTAGCAAAGGTTGATTGATTAGAATAAATTAATTAGTTTTCTTTGTCCCATTGCACTGTCTCCTGACTTGCAAAAGAGAAGATTTGCAAGAGACAAAGACCCTTTATTTCACTGTCAGGTATTTCTCTTGGTGGTGTTGAAGAAAGGAACACCAGGAAGGAGGCTGGGAATAGGTGTGCAAGGAGTGAGCTTGTGAGATGTGAGTGTGCAAGGCATTGTACACATAAGCGTGTGAGCTACGAAGCACACGCGCACCGCAGCAGCAGGGCAGCAGTGGGGCGAGCAGCCGGGGCACTGGGCAGAGACTGGGGGTGCAGGGAGGCCGAGCTGCCCCTTGGTGCAGGAGAAGCACCTTCCCGAGGCTGCTCGGGAGCAAGTGCCGCTGCCCAGGCTCTCTCCTCCACCTCCCGCGACTCCTCGCGGCTGATTCTCGCCTTGCACTGTGCAGCTGGGCTCCTGGGAGTCACCTTTTTAACGATGTATCATGCTGAATCAGCTGGAAATTAGGCAGCCTGTTAGGATTTGATTATAGGGACTAAATAAATGTCTTCTGAGTCGGTCCTCAGCCAGCAGATTTGCTAATTAACAGGGTCTTTTAAAACAAATCCTCTTCGGTTTGCTCCGCTCATCGCCAAATGCTGGAATACCAAAAAAACCCACAAACCCCACCAAAACCAAAAACAACAAAACCCCCAACATTAAAGATATGAGTCATGAGAAGAGCTGGGATATATCACTAACACATAGCTGACAATATTTCCTGCATCAGTTCACAAACGGCCGGGATGTCCCTGGTGAACTGTACGCAGCCCATCGCGCTCTCGGGGGGAATACGTGTGCCGTCAGTCATTGGCAGCCTAGCAGGGTAGCCAACAATGGAATGAAAGCCTTGGCACATCCAACGGAGGTTGTGGGATGCTCAAAAACTCCACAAACAGCTGAAATGCTACTGCTGCTGCTGAGCAGATGACCCAGCAATCCAATAAGGCTGGCTCATTTGTGTGAAATCCGTTGCTAGCCCCTGGGAAGACCCCCTGCGTCCGATGGAAAGGGTATATTTGGTAAGAGGAAAAAAAACCCCAGTGGGCTCCTGACAGCATTTGAGATTTATAAACAGAGATTTGAGAAAGGAAAAAAAATCAGACTCCACTTAAATGCATTGCACTAGAACAGATTTCTGGAAAGGGAGAGAAAGAATAAGGGGGAAAGGTGAACTCTTTAATAGAGCTACAATACTTTGCACTGACTTTCTCATCTCCATTTCTTTAAAAACCACTATCTGCAAAAGGCAAGTTTGTTTTCCTGGAGTGACACAGAGTGAACATGCAATATTTGAAAGGCTGCCTGCTGACTGCTAAAAAGTGATGTGACATTGGAAATTACAAATTTTTACCTTTTTTTTTAGGTTCTTTTTGCAGAACAAAAATTATGATGAGGAAAAGTTTTACTTGATTTATGGTAAACCACTTACTAGTCCAATATGCACTTGGTGCTTTGCAAGAGTATTTGTCCCTTGATCTCCTGAATTAACCATGGTTGGTCCAGCCACCTTCTAGGGTGCCCTTGACCTTGTGGCAGTGAACAGCTGTGCTGCACCATGGGAGATAATCTTTCTGAGATGACTAGAAAGCAGGTCCTTTTTTGTGATGCTCTTTCTGTTTAAAAAGGCAGGATTGTATCTCACATGTAACACAAAGAAACACTTGGGGAAAGTTCCACTTTTTTTTTTTCTCCTAGAAAATACAATCAATTAAATGAGTCAAATGAATTATGAGATTTTAAAATATTCATAAAAATTATCCCACATGGTTCCTTCGAGTTTCTTCAGTACTGCACATTATTATCAATACAGACCACAGGTTTTGTTTGCTTATTGGGATTTCATTTTGTAGTTCTTCTCCAAGACTGTCCTTCTCTTCAGTCAGGTACTGGAGAGAAAACAATTAATTCTCCATCCAAGCCTTTAAAATTTGGAGTGAACATGGCCACATCAGTACTAACTGTGCCCCACATGAAAGTCCACAACTGTTTGACTCCATTGCAGACAAAAATCTTATTCACAGGAGTGTTCATGAGAAAGTGAACAGGAAGGTTCACTTAGCTCCACCTTTTAAATGAAGACTGACAGCAGATATGAAAATGGCTTTTGTTTTCCATTCCTTTCCATAGGGTTATGGAGTGGCTTCAGGATCAAGCTATTTGTACCCAAAAAGGAACATTCTTTCTGCAGATATGAAACATCCAAGTATTTGCAAAACTTAAATTTTAAGAGAAGTGAATAATTCTGGTTTTACTACCTTTTCAACTGTCTTGGAAATATAGACCATCCTGCACTAATGAGTTCCATTTCAGGAGTTCTTTTTTGTTTTGAAAAGCAGATGTAGGAGTTCAACCTATAGCCTTTCTAGATAAGAGGAGGAAGCATGTTTTTATGCACACAAATATAACTTTCTCTCGTTAATCTGCCTGTGGATACTTTGTGTGCATAATTACATGCCTGTGTCATCACTGGTGTATTTTGATGTTGGATGTTCTATACTTAGTTACCACCCAAGTGCATTTATCTATACACTGTATCATTATTTTCAAGCTGAGCTTAATTGGAATCCTATAAATATAATTATTAAAAAATGTATTTTATTAAATGAACTGCTGTACTCTAGAGGAAAATGCAGTTGGCTCCAGGATGAGACACTCAGTTCTGCAGAGATAATGAAAAAAAGTCTTATCTTAATTCAACTGGATTAAGATAAAGATATGTCAGTAAATTGAATGCAACATCCAGGACTGGATCTCTGACAAGAAAAATTTATGCAATTTCATGAAGTTTGCTATTTAATGGAAAGGAAAAGCTATTTGTAATTTAGCTTGAAGGGGGAAAAGCCCTTTATCTCAGTCACCCACTGTCCAATGTGCTCCCAGCCTCCAGATTCTCCCACTGCTTCATCTCCTCCCCCTCCCCTACCAACCTTTCCCTCTTTCCCCATTGTCTCTCCACCTGGGGACCAGAGGGAGCTTCCAAACTCGCCTTTGTCCCTAAAAGTTGGTCTTGAGGCTTTTTGTGATGAGGGCAAGAGAGGGAGAAATGTGGATGGTAAAGAGAGGTGGGAGGATGTCAACCACAATCCACGATGCTGAGGGCCTCAGGCATCCCAGGGTGGGTGCAGGATGAGAAGAAGTCCAGGATGAGGAGCAGTGAAACTGCTCCCTGTCCTTGGGGACTCAGAGGCTGTGTAGGAGACATGGGGAGGGGAAGGCTGGGATGTTTCTGAAGTATCCCGTGCATTGGTACAGCTCTTTCTGCATAGAGAGGCAAGAAAGGAGTGAGGGACATGCAAGGAGATCACCATCAACTTGTTGAAAGGAGGGGTGTTGGGAGAGATGCTACTGTTCCAATACCCAGGATGAGAGGAACATCTGGAGCTCATATCAGTGACTTTCATGGGAGAGATGTTGGGGTTATGAGCCATCTGAAACACAACATCACACTGATGGAGCCAGCAGTACAGAAGGGAAACCGAGGCAGCCCCAGAGGTTTGCATCAGCTCCAGAAGGATCTTCCTGTTCTCACTGTCAGTCGGTCAGGACTAACTCCACCATGTGTAGGAGAATGGCATCTGTTCCTCTGTCACATGGCCAGGGTCCGTCTCAGCCAGCCTTCTGGGTGGCTGCAGGCAGCGGGCCGGTGAGGGCAGCAGATATCCCTGTCTCTGCAGCTTGGGAGCCCAACCCACGCCAGCCTCGGTTCCCCAGCTAAGCATGGACCTCCGAGGAGTTTCTTGCAGCTTTCCCTGGAGGAGCTCCATTGGCCAGCCTCAGTGCTTTGCCGGGGCAGATAACAGTGTCTGGAAAGACCGTTGTTATCTCTTATGCTGTCTGGAGGCCGGAGCTCCTTTCCTGTCTGGCCTCTGAACCAGCTCGGCACTCTGTGCTAACAGCCATGGCCACCATGGGTCAGGAGCTCCTCTCCCACCTCACGATTTCCTCATTCAGAACTACCATCATGTTTGCTTTTTTTTTTTTTTTTCACTCCTCTTCTTTTAAAAAGCAAAGTGACATAAATTCACTCTCATAATATTTGTCAAGGGAAGACCATCTGTGTTACAACTCGCTCTCTTTACATGAGAGATGGAAACAGCTTTGACATGAGGTAAAATGATACCCATGGGAGAGCCCTGGCCCTGGTGAAGGTGGTACAAAGCTTTTCTCCTCTCTTTGCTGGTGTTCACTTGTAAGAGGTGCCCAGCAATCCTTAGACTCCTTTTGCCGCCTCTCACCCAGGACCTTGCCAAGCTCCTGGCTATGATGAAATCCTGTCCATGACCCAAGTCAGTAGGTTAGCCACGGGCTTTAGTGGGACCAGGATGCCACCAAAGCAGTGGGTGTGGCTTCTCATACTGCACGTTGCTCACGGCACAGGGGAGACAAGTGCCAAAGAGAGATAGATCTGAGTTACGCACCCTACTAAAATACTCACCACCAAGTGTCTGCTCAGAGAGTATTGTCATCTGCACAGTCTGCGAGTGCTCACAGCCACTGTTAACACCCCCTCCTTGCTGTTCCAACTTGCTATGTTACTTTATTCTTGTACTGCTGCTCCATATAGAAATCTCCCTAATCCGTTTCAGGCGGGCCGTGGGTATCGGCACCCTCTCGCATCGCTCGGTTGTGTTAGTTCCTGAGGATTACAAATGAGGGCCATCTGTAGCCCCTACTATTTGTGGAGATGAAAAGGAGCTTAACTTAATGTACTTTGGCAGAGTAATAGGGAAACATCAATCACGGGGTGACATGTTAGTTCATATGCACCAATAGGCTCATGTTTGTAGCTGGACACATTAAGTGGATCTGTTTCTTTAAAGACGAGTCCATCACTTACAGACAGGCATTCGGAGCTCTAGCATACAGGACACTTTTAAGAGATACTTGATAAAGAGCTTGAAAATGTGAGTAGTGACATGAAGCTAAACTCTGGCTCATTTTCTTCAGATTGCCTATTAATATGAGCCTCATAAAGTTGAATTTGGGGTCACTTGGACAGTTATTTTAGCTGAAACAGATGGAGTCGTGGTGGCTGCTCCTAAAGAAGCAACTTCTACCATAAGCTACCACACACTGTCTCTGGGATAAATACATTTTCCTGTACTACATTACTTGGGATGATTGTGTGGTAATTGCTGGACCAACACGGATTTTTTTTAATGGCAACCATGCTAATAATTTCTATTAAACTATTCTGAGATAGTTCACAACAGTGAAGAAAAAAACAAGTTTTTTTCTCACAAAACCCAGAAGCAAACAATTTCTCAATTTATTACATGAGCATAAAAATTGAGCATCCTCTGAATTACTATTTTCCGCATGTAACAAAATATTCTGTATGAAGAGGGATTATTAGACCCCCTGAACTTCCCTTGTAAGTAGAGCACAGCTGTGCGAACAATTCACAATGAATAATTTATTGGATGAAGTTCAGCACATTTTTTGACTTGTGAACTCTTCAGGAGCAGGACTTCCTTGTTATTGATTGTTACACAAAATTTTTCACAAATATCTTTGGTAATTCCATCTTTGAATGGTTCACGGAAAATTCATCCCCATTGCTTAAACTCAAAATTCATTTTGCATCATCAGCACAACCCAGGTGAGGTGGCTTCTGTTCCTTGGATTGATGAGACATGAAATGATAGATTTGTTCCCACTTTTCTGCTATTGGCTTCTAAAGAAACAAAATACTTGGCATATGCAGGAAATAATTAGCTGGAGAGCAAAGTTGCTACTTGTTCTCGCTTCTTTATTAGCCTACTACGTTTATTAGCCTATAGAGCAACCAGGACTGGGGCCCCCCTCCAGCAGATGCAAAAAGGAGGCAGTGAGAAGCCCCTTTCGCAAAGAGCTTATGGCTGCACCCAGGACCACAGGTGAGGAGGTGAGGAGGGAATGATAGCAGGAAACAGCATGTTAGGCTATTATGATTTTGAAAGGTGGTAACTTAAGATGGGAATAAGTTAAAAAGAGAGAAAAACGAAGGGAAGGTGTATCAGAGGCAGAGGCATGGGATAAGAAGACCAGATGTGAAGTGAAGCTAAGGTAAAGAGGTCACAATGAAAAGGGAAGGATGACTTCTCTTCACACCTAAGCATCGGCCATTACCTGCCAAAATCAAGCCTGCAGTGGGAACTGCCTCTTTTAAAAGTTGTTTTGATCTGTGGATGGGGAAAGGGAAAACCCAGCAGCTCCCAGCACTGCCAGGAACAGCCTGGGCAGGTGCTGCGGGAAGTGCCCCACAGCTTTGCTAATGCATCTCAGGCATGATTCAAAAAGCCCTGGCCTTCATTACTCTTGCAGCTCCTCGAGCAAGGCATGCTATTTGTACTGAATAGTGCCAAGTTCTGCAATGAGAAAAAGATGTAGATTAGCCCAGAGAATTCAAGCTTACTTTGGTTTAAAGCAGAAATGAAAGGAGCTACATTTGTGATTGAAACCCAGTCAGCTCTTAATCACCTGGGAGCAGCGCATCCAGGTTGCGGATTAGCTGTGCCCTGATAAAAATACTCCCAGACATCTTTCCCCCCACCCCCTGCCCTTGATGTTCATTCTTCATCAAAACTTCATTTTTCAAAGCTAAATATACTAAGTATGTTCTTTCAGATGAATTTACATATGTTCTGTATTAGTCTATTGAGAATAACATTGAGAGTCGAGTGGACATGGAAAAAATGCAGAAGACTTCAGTGGACAGTACCA
The DNA here is from genome assembly GCA_024611195.1 of Ceyx melanurus. NCBI lineage: Eukaryota > Metazoa > Chordata > Aves > Coraciiformes > Alcedinidae > Ceyx > Ceyx melanurus. Next base: position 48,263 of record JANHGL010010770.1, on the reverse strand, counting down.
GTGACTTTTTTTTCCTCGGTGCACATGGAGGTAAAGGCTCGATATAAACCACAACTATTTCTGTTAGCTGGCTGAAAAGCAGTGTGAGCACTTATTAGTCTTCCACATTCCCAAACGTCAGCTAAGAAATCACTTTTCATTGAGGCAGGCTCACAACGCTGTGACTTCTGAGCCCACCATAGGAGGATGACAGGATGCACTTACAGTTCATTTCTCTGTGGTTTTCTTCCAAAAGGCCTTTTGCAATGGGCACGTAGTACAAAGCAGGAAACTGTTAACCTGCATCTGGTAGACCCCAGGGAGGTGACGTTGGTGTTCTTTGAAGCTTTTAAAGGCAAATAACCGTGGTGGGGGGAGGACCTGCCAGCAGAGTGAGTGACGGTGATAGCAGTCATCACATTGCTTTCACCAGGATGCTGAGTCAGGACAAGGGGCACAGCAGGGATCACAAAGACATAACCGGGTCCTTGTCCTCACATCCACACTCATGTGGAGTCCTGGTAAGGGCTAAGGGTGGGTGGTGTGGGGTGGCATACTGATGGCCAGCCTAGCAGTCAGTATCAGAATGCTGGCCCCCAAAAAAGCAGGCTGTGAGAGTGGGAAAAGGAGGCATATCTTTAACTGAAGGCTTGTTTTCAAGGCAAAGCCAAACTGTTTCAAATTAGCTGAATCACAGTATTTAACGGAGAGCGAATGTGGATCTTAATAAGACACCAGATATGTATCAAGGATACACTTTCCAGGTGCAGTAATGTGATGTCAATCAAAAATCTATGGAAAAAGGTCAAACCTGATAAAAGGAAGAAGCTGCTGTAGGTTTTGGTAACAGAAAATCCTACATTTGTAGCAGTAGAAAGTGTCTTTTAATGGCCCATCAAAACAACAGCATTCCTGGCTATTTAAAAGCAATGTTTTATTGTTTCTGGAGATTATCTGGAAGCACTCTGAGCTGGACTGAGACTGAATAATGGAGTTAGAGCTGCGTGTTTGGGCTGTCATGGGGCTGAAATGTCAGAGATTAAGTGAGTCTGCTCCTTCTGCTCCCCTGTTGGGTTCCCTGTGCTGCCCTGCTCACCCTTGGAGCACAGTGCAGCTGGTTATAAAAGGAGAAGGTTATCTGAGTGCTGCATAAAATAAGGACCACACACGATATACTTTCCAGCTAGTTCGTAAATATGAAAGTAAAAATGCCTGTTCTGTCCCATCTTGTCTTGAAGAGCTGTCCTTCATTAGCATTGTAGGAATTAGTAATGAGATTCATGTGATTTGGCCTTCCAGGTAATGCTATAAAGTTCACTTTCTGCTGCCCCTTCCCTCCTGTTTCTCCTTGTGCTCCCAGTTCTCTGGCCAGGGCTAAGAAGGGTATTGTGCTGTGACCCATGGGCTGCCAGCTGCAGATCCCACCCCTCTGGTTTTGTCCTAACAAATCTGGTGCCTGATCCATTAAGATTTTTTCTAGACAAGTTGTCATGAGTGAGATAAGACTTTGCAAAGGAGAGAGGGGAAACAAGAAAGGAAGGAGAATGGCAAAAAGATGTGGTAAGAAGGAAAGCAGAACTTTCAGGATACAAGAAGATATATTTAAGTCAAAGGAAAACTTTAGCATAAGGACAAATGGACATTAATGTGTCATGAAAACTGCAGTCTGGAAATAGAAAGAAGGAAAAACAGAACAGCAGAGGGATGAGGTTCTGAATAGTCTTTTGTAGGAATAGCAGGATCAATTTTTTTTTTCTATTTTCTCTCTCTTTTTTTTTTTTTTTTTTTAAGAAAGGGTTGTGTTTTTTAAGAGGGAGAGGAATTTATGAAAGGGTTTACTTAGTATGATTACCTATGATACTGGGAGTCTAGACTAGTGATCCAGGAGTCTCTTTTCAGGAATTTGATGTTTTATGAATGGTGCTTAATGGCAAGGAGGAAATAAGGAGAGAAAGAGTCAAAAGTAGGTAGTGGATATTGTTCTCTCCAACATAAGGAAATAAATTGGAGGGCTATATATTCTTTACCTGTGAAAGATGTAGCCAGCAGAGTCTCTTTTCCTTTGGAGCACTAAGTGATGTGTTCCCAGAGCAGCCTGTGTTAACAATCTGTTCCAGAAATGTCTTCACTCCAGACAGAAACCTACTGACACAGGGATTTCTTATTGCTAATCTTAGATCATTTAAAGCATCCCTTGAAGAGATGGGAATCCAAGAAATGCATAGTGCATACAAGTATGTATCAAAATGTAATGTATCATGGAGTATCCTTATTGCCATGACTTGAGTGGATCTCATGCTTTGCACTTCATTTCCCTTTTCCTATCAATGATGGTGATGAAAACTTTTTTTTCATGGATACACTTACAAGTGTTGGGCATTTTGCTGCTTCATGAGACCAGGCACAAGGGCCACGTGCAAAGCCAACCTGCACAGCCATGCCTTTGTCCCCTTCTGCAGGGAATACTGTCCTCCTACTGCACTGGGGCCATCTCTGTCCCCTGAGGACAGTGTGAAAGAAGCTTGCCTCTGAAGAAAGGGGCAATTTATGGAGAGATTACAGTGAAACCCACCCCCAGAAGAAGCCAAACCCATACCTGAGAGCAGCAGGATATGGTAACTACCCTGTGCCAGGCTGCCCTGCAGTTAAGGGTGGGCAGAGGAGTTCCCAGTGGAGGGGTGCTACCTCCCACCTCCCTGTGGTTTCAGGTCTGTGGGGAAGTGCTGCAGCCTGGTTCGGGTCCCAGTGTTGCTTTCCTGCAGGAGGAACTGGACATGAGTTGAATCCATGTGAATTTCAGGCTTCACCTGAAATGCTTGTTATTATTTGGTTCCCAGATTTTAAAATATACGATGCAATTGCACAGAGATGTCATCTGTAATGTGTCTTTCTGTTCTCACCCTTGTCTTCTTAGCATGCACCCCCTCTCACAGCAAAAGCTCTGCTTAAAAATCTGAGGGAATAAGTGTCTCTAGGTGGGAGGCTGCTGAAATTGCTTGAAATTTATTTCTCGACATTTTTTTTTTCTTAACGGAAAAAAGAAGACAGCCTCCCCAGACACTGGGAAAAATCAGACTTGTTAGTTTGACTTCACTGAAGGGGAAAGACTCCGAAACTCCTTTAAGGAATCAAATAGGGAACACTTGGAAAAGCAGAGCTTGATTAAAGACAGCTAACATCAATTCAGGGAAAGGAGATCATGCCTAACTAATTTGTTGGAATTCTTTGAGGAAATTACTGGCCTGGTAAGGAAGGGGAAAGGATATTATAGACTCCGTTTTTCAGAAAGCATTTGACAACATTCTCCACTGTTGGTTAAAATGTCTAAGGGCTGAAGTCATGGAATAGAAGGACAATAAGCATATTGGACTGAAAACTGGTGAAAGAAGAGGAAAGAAAGGGTAACTATGAATGGGAGCCTTTCATTTAAAGAGGGGGATGTAAGAAGGATCAAGGAAGAAACCATATTTTGAGTTTGAAAACACGATTTCCCAAGGTTACTGAAGACACTCCTGAACCTTGGAAAATACAATTAATAATGAGGAGCTGTGCAGACAGATGGAGAAAGGAATGGTTTGTGTTACCACAGTATCTTGGAGAGCAGATAGAAAGAGGAAGACTTTCTTGACTGCTTTGCTAAAACAGATCTGTCACAGTTTGAGTGATAATATGTGTTAAATTCCACAGGCACAGGAAAAGACACAGAATTTCACACTGCAGAAACTAAAGGTGGCCCACCTTTCCCTTTTTCATGTTAATGATTACTTCCATGCACTTGAACTTTTTTTTTTTTTTTTTTTAAGGAATGATCTTATCACATGCAACTGCACACAAATGTTACTACTTAAGGTCTTCTCATAAGGCAGTGATTTCAGTTCAGGTTACTCTTAGCTCATGAAATAGCATCACACAAATAGTTTTGCTTTTGAGTCTGCTTTGAAGAAAAAAAAAAAAAAGAAAACACAACTACTGCCACTTCACACTAAGGGTTGGTCAATAATTGTGTGTCAAGGAGGCTGAGGGGAGACCTTATTGCTCTCTACAACTACCTGGAAGGAGGCTGTAGAGAGGTAGGTGTTGGTCTCTTCTCACAATGTTGGTTAGTGACAGACCAAGAAGGAATGGCCTCAGGCTGCATCAGGGAAAGTTTAGACTGGACATTACATTAGGAATTATTTTTAACTGGAAGGATTGTCAGGCCTTGCAACAGGCTGCCTGGGGAAGTGGTTGAGTGATCATCCATAGATGTGTTTGTGGTGCTTGGGGATATGACTGAGTGGTGGACTTGGTAGAGTGGAATTAATGGGATTAAAGGTCTTTTCTAACATAAATGATTCTATGTATTGAAACATATTTTATCCAGATGTGATAGCCTGTCCCACGGTGTGTAAGCCACATCATAAAAAGTTATTGTCACTCCTGAATTAGAATATAGGGCTAGTCTGACCTGTAAGTACTGGACCAGGGAGCAAGTTTCAGCCTCATGTGTTTGTGTAGCTGCCTCTGGGCCAGCTGTGGGCATCCACACTCATTGATCTCAGGCTGCCTACACATCAATGTCCATTTGCCCTTGAAGTGGACACACAGTCTCTGCCATGGTTATGGTCTTTTCCACAGGATAAGGCAGGCAGCAGCACAAGGACTGCTATGTCTTAAACCACCATGCAGTTCACCAGGGAATGCCTGCCAGGTGCCTTAAAACCTCTACTCCCAGCACAGCTCACCCCATCTGCCTAAAGAAAAAGCAAGCTGATGCTTGTCTGTCAGCTATGGTCCCTTGAACATGTTTTCCACATACCGTATGAAAGCCATTCTTTTGTGTAACACCACCTTTGCTGCTGGGGTATTATGTGCAAGAGCACTTCACTCTCCTGATTAAACTGTGCTTGCAGGGGCACTTCAGTGGTGTAATCACAAGGCTGGTTTTGATGGGCTTTAGTGTATGTGGGAGAAGATACCTTCTGCTCTCAGTGAGAGAGCCCAGCTAGGAAGCTTGGCTTAGTGAAGTAAAAGAGCTTTATAAGTCTCCATTTTTCTCCAGAAGCTGGTTTCGTGTGTGCCCTTGGAACCAGCATGTCTTTCTGTTTCCTCTCTTTCCTCTTTGAAGTAAAAATGGCAGTAGTGAATTTTGCTTTGTTTTGTTTGGTTTTTTACATACCTAACTGACCAGAAGGAAACAGGATATGCAGCAGTAGCATTACACCAGGAAAAGGCATAATTTCATCAGCATGTTTTACTGCTTGACTTCTTCAGTAGGTCGTCTTCTTCCTCTCGTCTGCGGCCTTTTCTTAACTGTGTCTGTCTGGGGATATTTATATACCTCTAGGATGAAATTTGCCAGCAAAAGAAGTATTTTCATGCTCTTCACCTCCCTCTCTGGCTCCATTTCTCACTTCTTTGAAGCACTGAACCCCCCCTGACTCACAGTTCTCACTCTACTGGCTGGTGGTGACTTCTGGTACTTTTTTTTTTTTTTTTTGCATTTACTTGTTTTCAGAAGTATTCTTTCCTTTCTTTCCCTCTGTTTTGAAGCACCATTAACTTTCACGAGCTTCAAGCTGACCCTTCTATCCTGCACATCAAAACAGTTTTTTTCATCACTCAGAGCAGAAATAGAAGTCGTCAGAGACATGACCCTTTTGGACACTAAAATATAGCTTTTCCTTTGTTACATGGTGAATTTCTCAATATGAGTTTCACTATAAGAAAAGAAAAAAAAAACCCAAACAAACAAACAAAAACCACCTAGGAAATAAATTACTATCAGTACTATGTACAAATAGAAATAAAATATACATATTTTATTTTAACATACATATTTTATTTTAACTCAGCACCTTTTGCTGCTAGGACAAAGGCTGGACTAGAGAGATTCTGAACATTAAGCCTGTAACCTTTGGAACACCATCTTGTCTCAGCCTTTGGTGTCTATATTAGTTTTCTTCCAATGCTTTTCTGGCAGCCTTTGCAGTATTTTCCCCTCAGATAATACTGCAACTCCAAGCATCTTATGGGGGGGGGAACCTTTTCAAAGACAATTCTAATCTACTTTAAGCAGATCTCCCTAAACTATTCCTTATTAATTTCTGCTTTGTCAAAAGGTCTCTTCATGATTTTAGGCTGGTTATTAATATACATGATAAAAAAAATCATAATCCCACTCTAATTATTTTTTCTTTTCAGGCAAACGAAGGGGAGAGGGTTGTGTGTTATTAATGTGAACGTTAAATGTTGTCCCTCCTCTTATCGGGTTAATTGGGCTGTGGTTATGTCTGACTGGAAATCCTGCCCAGAGGTGATTTAAAAATGGCAAAGGTCATGATTTATTTTTTTTTTAACTTAATACTGGAATGTCAGCCTTCTTGTATAAATTATGGCAGTTGCTCTTGTTTCAGTGACACAGATATTTTAACATGAATTCTTGGATAGATACCTACACCGCTATCAAGAACAAGGACTATGTGATTTCACAACAACAAAGAAAATAATCTTCTACCAGCCTTATCGCTCTGGCCCTGTAAAAGCCTGTTGGTAGCTGGCCAGGTTTAAAGATGTCACCATCACGCTTGCTACTTCCACTTAGCTCTGCAGAACTCTGCCTGGCATCTTTTCAAAACAAATCTTGGAAAGCACACAGAGAAATGCTTTCTTTCTAGAGCCATGTAGGTCCTCCTAACTACACAGTGGCTGCCAATTGCAGCGAACAGGGCTCTTGCTCTTCATCACCCCCCCACCCCTCATTTTGGGTATCCTTTGTCCCAGCCCAGACGGGCTTCCCTCTTCGTGTCCCAGCCCCAGTGTGGGGAAGAGGTGGTTTGGGGACCAGGGCTGGCATGAGGTGGCAGCCGATGTGGTTCCCACAGCTTGGGGCACTCTGTGAGGGTTAACACCCAAAGTGTTGACAACCCATGGAACTCAAAGTCCTTGAGCTGAGCAAACTGATAAGCAGCGAACATGGCAAGACAAAATAAGAAAGAAGGAGTAATGATTAAAGAGGTGGAAAGGCCACTTTCGTCATGAGGATGTCATGAGGAAGGAAAGCATTTTTTTGTCTGGAAGAGGTCACTTCTTGGCTCTCTGGAAGGCAGATAGCAAAATGATGGTCTCTTCTTTCAGGACAGTGGTCTTGGAAAGGTTTCTGTGTGGTGAGAACCCAATGGGCAGTGGGTAAGAGCAGGCACCTTCACAGGCATTTAGGAGTGGATGTTTGTTTTGCCTAGCAGCACTTGAGCTCTGCTGACATGTGTGTAGGGCAGGATCCAGTGCTCAGCAGGACTCAGCAGACGGGCAGCTGAAATTTCAACACTAAATGAGGTGGGACTCTGAGCTACAGATTTCATTCCTCCTATCAGAGACCACTGCTATATGATTTGGCAGCTTTTAATTTCATAGCACCGATAAACACTTTGTACAATACTCACTTTCATGTGAGTCTTTCCTGACACTTTGTTTTTTTCGTCGCTGTCAGGTTCAACAAAGGAGGTCCACAATTCTTGTTTTAAGTTTGGCTTTTTTCTCTTGTTTTGCCTGAGAGAAAGTCAACCAGGTTTCAAATGTTGCAGTGACTTAAGGGAAATCATGCACATAGATTTTGATGGGAATGGAGAAGGCGACGGCAGTGTGCTCAGTCAAGCAGGACAGTTCTCAGCACAGTCAGGGTACCCAGCTCTTGTGGATGTGGCTCATTCACTATTTTGCCTGTATACAATAAACTTCTGTTAATACTGTCCAAATAAATTCAGGGGGCTTTGGATGCAACGTAACATTAGATAGATACAGAGCATTCCCCTTTTCATCGGGGAATCTGAGAGCTCTTTGTTACCAGTTCAGAGGATTAAAGCTTCACAGTATTTCTGAATTATACCTGGAGGAATTATTTCCCATAAGCTGAGGGAGCAGAAAGATGGATGTTCCTCCCTCATACTACAGTTGGGATAATGGATCCAGTGACTCGGTGGCTGGGGCTCCCACAAGAGTCTCCTTGTTCTCGTGTCCACCGGCTCTTGGGTGGCGACTGGCCCTGGGTAGCAGCCACCCTCTGATGCTCCCTGAGAGATGCAGAGTTGTGCTCAAGAGCACCAGATGAAGCCTGGAAAAGGGATCTGGAGAGAAATAGGGGAGACTAACAAAATGGTAGGAGCTGCTGTATTTTGTGAGTTGTTTTAAATAAAGAACGCATTTTAATCCTACTGGCCTCTTGCCTGCTTGCCTCATTCAAAATAAAACACACTCTCCAGAAAATGGTTTTACATAGCCCAGCCAAGTTTCTGGTACAGCACAGACCCCAGACATCCATAATTCATGAGCAAGGAAGGGTGTGGATATTTTGTGGGAACCGGACCCTCCTTGAACAAGATCATTTTCATTTGCTGATTATGTCATGTAAACAATATGCTTTTAGGATTCAGAGGAACAGTACTGTGCATTTAGCAAAGTCAAACTGTTGATTTCTATGCTGGAAGGAAAAAAAAATTAACCTGAAGTCTCCGAGTTAACAATAAATATTAAAAGGAAAATGTCGTTCCTCAAATTGTACTTTATCACATTTTAATTTCTCCTGTGTATCTGTATGCTGTTCAGCTTGCAAAATACTTGCACTTTTCATTATTGTGGCTTAGATTTGCAATGCCATGGCAGAGCTTGAGTGTCTGAAGCCAGTCAGAATGTTTACAGTTTGAGAAATCACAGTAAGTAAATTGAAATGTGTCACCAATTTGTGCTTGACATAATGGTGTTGTGAAATGGACATGGTGGATAGCCACTGTTTTTCCTCGTGCTCGTGGTTTTTTGATCCCAGATGCTAAAACCTTATCCCTAAGATACATAAGTGATGAAGAAAATACCTGTGGATCCTTAGAATATGATAGGTATTTTATTGTATGTAGCTGGCTCTCAGCACTGTTAACTAATTTCCAAGTACAGTTATAAAGTGTGCTGTATTTACCCCATCAAAGCTCGAGGTGCTGGATCCACAACAGCTCTTAATTGTGAAATATTTACTCTAACTGCTAGGCACTTAAATCTCAAACTGTCATTCCCAAAGCTTATTTCTCATCTCTCACCCAAACCTAAAGATTGCAGGGTCTATGACCACTGAGATTCTGACCTTTATGTCTCTCCTGTTCTCAGTGGGTGCCTCTGACACACATAACCAAAGGAGGGGATGCCTCCCTGCAACCTTTTTCCCAAGATGTGGGGGACCATATCCTAGCCACAGTGACCCATCCCTGCAGAGCTCACCCAGGTCTGGCCCCAGGCTACTCAAGCTGGAGTCTCAATCACCTCAGCAATAAATACCACCAGTACCATGCAGATGACTTGGTGAACTTAGGTGACTGCCACTCCATGAATCAAAAGCTGACATAGCTGAGAAGCAGCAATCTCCTACAGTATTTCAGAGGCAGAATATCTGCACAGCCCATTTTCTTAACACCCATATCAACACAGATAAGAAATAAATATAGAAGCAGCCTCACTTTATACTTCAGGGTATCATCTGTCCTCCAAATAGAGCCAGCTTTTTCTACAGAGGTAATTGTATTAGGCTTTTGAATAAGCACTGTACATATCTTACTGGGATGGAAAGATGCCACGACAGGCTGTACATTTTGTTGGACCTCTAAATGTTTAGCATCCCTGGTAGCCATCCATCTTTGGGGATACCAGGCAGATTTGAGCAACACTCATTGAGTATTAGCCTATGAATCCTAAGGATAGTGGGAGGAGGGAGGGCATGGGAGCTGACATCTCCTGAGCTGCAGAGGAGGCTAGCATGAAACTGGGATCTTATCCTCCAGTTGCTCCTTTGGCCAGCATAGGGTACGAGGTGAGGTGTACTCATGGCCATAGGGACCCTGCTTCCTACAGCAACTTTTGCCATGACATTGGAGGCTTCCCTTCCTCTTTGGTGGTAGGACAGAGTGAGCAGTAAAAAGCACCTGAGCAAAAACAACTAGAATGCTCTGAAAAACATATTTACAATGAGACCCTCCCAGGGTCAGGATTTTTAGAGACAGATATGAAGAAAGAGAATTAAACAAGGACAAACACAACCATGTATGAAAAGCAGATTATTTATACAACAGGCATTAGGAGCTCTGTGGCTGGGAGTTAAGGAGATTACAACCACATGAGAAGGCTAACCTAGTCCTGCAAGAGCCAACAGCCATTTATTCAAACAGAAGAAGAAAATTAGCTTCAGCTCTCTCCAGTCTGATGCCATTGTATTCACCAGCAAACTCCTGAGTGAGAGAGATAAATTGAAACAGAAAAGAGAGCAAGAAGAAAAAAAATACAAACCAAAGCACACTATACTTTACACAGACACACATATTGAGCAGGGGTAGAAGTGGTCATTTAAATCATGTTTGATGCTTGCAGTGCCTTATTACATGCTGGCTAATGGGGAAACGAGGAGAGAGAGAGAAATGAGGTGCCCAATTCATTGGCCCAGCTGCAGGGAAAGGACTCCCCTCACCTGAGGGAACAGGAAATTCATTTTTAAGACTGCAGTGGGGATCATTCAGCTGGTTTTAACCCCAGTCCTTAGGGTATTTAAACTTCTCCTAGACTGGACATTAAATCTTATATGGAAAAGACAACTCTCAAGTTTTCAGGCAGTAGACAGAAGCGTCTGAATTTTCACAAGATAGGGATATAGGCTGTACATGGAAATATGTGTATGCTGGTAACACCACCAAATGTGCCTGCACAAACAGGGGACCTGTATGGAGTGACCTGTTGTGCATTCAGAAGTGTGAAATTTCCAGCCTGTCTCAGGAAGATTATGCTCTGCAAGTGTATCACAGAGGTTTGGGACCAAAAACTGTGTGGGTTGTAAGGAGAAAGCTGTCCCTCAACCCTCGCAGCTTGGCCTGACCTAGAGCTGACTTGGCCCTCGTGAAATTCAGGCTGTTGTGAGCATCCCAGTCCCACGATCACCCCACCAGAATTTGATGGGAGGAGGAGGGTGTCATGGCAGGGTGTGGAGGCTCGGCCAGAAGTACATATAGGAGAGAGCCAGGATGACTGGGGCTGACTGCTTGCCACAAAAATTTGCTTCAGTCTTGGCTTCTCCAGCTCTTACTTTTATAGCTCAAATCCCCAAAGTCCCTGCTCCATATTTACTCCTTCCTTGGCAAAACCATGATCAAATTAGTGGAAGTTTTGACCGAGGAGAAGGAAATTTATACCCTGGTCCTTGGCCACTTGAGGATCTATATGTACTGGTGTGAGGAAGGAGAGGGGGAAAAAGGGACAAAAGGATTGTTCATGGTTACTCCCAGCCCTGGCTCCATACTCCCTGCAGTACAAGTATTGGTCCAGCCAGTAAACTCTGTGTCACTGTGAGCACAGACTGACCCGAGGCCAGCAACCTGGGTGGTTTGGCCAGGAGGGTGGACACACACTTTGTACCAAGGCCTACCTGGCACCAATGCCTCCATCACCATGCAGAGGAGGTGTCTCTGGAGGTAGTCACTTTCCCCCAAACCATTTCTCACCTTTCCCTGTTTCATGGCACCTTCAAACAGCCAGGCTGACACAGGGTAGCTCGTGATACCCCACAGCTGCTGGGCACAGGTGGGTGCCACATGGGGCAGCCCTGAGCCTCACAGGTTGGATGATCTCTCAGGCTGCCTGGCCATGTTTCATGCCCAAGCTGGCTCTGGCAGAACCAACCACCTGGAGCTAATCCCAGCTTAAAAACCCCACAGCAGGCCCTGTGCCACAGAAGTTATGTCCAATGTCACCTGAAATTGGAAGGAGAAGCACAGAAACTCTCCTTTATCCAAGCCTGACATTTCCTCAGGTCAAGCACTCTCAGTGAAGCAAAAAGGAGCCATTTAAAAGCCAAAGTAGTGCCTGAAACTGGTTTTTCAGCCTGGGAGTGAGGTGTTTCTAAGAAATGTGTAAGAAGTGATGAAGCAAAGCAAGTTGATACGCGCCGCACGGCCATCTACAGCACGTGACATTTCTAAAGGGGTTTGCACATCTGCTGGAAACTGTTTGGGGATCCGTGGGTTTCAAGGAGCTAAATGAACTCTCAGCCTTCGTTAGTGTGAGGTTGGGCTGCTTGGGGCTGGGTATAAGAAGTGCTTTGTGCGCTGAGGCGTGCTCGGGCCAGTCGACAGATCCCAACATTTGCAGTATCGTGGCAACCAGTGTATCACTTGCATCAACCTGTAAGGCACTCTGCTGGGTCCCAATACACAAACCTCACACAAATATTTCAACATGTTTGGAGCCAAACTCTCGTCAATAGATGAAGTCATTTCACCACAGCTTTTAGCCAATAGGAAAAAAATAAATCCTTACTAACCTATTTTTGAAGGTTAAAAATAGCACGTGTGCGTGTGTGTGTGAGGTTAGTAAAAACAGAAATGAGAAAGACAGAAGCGAGGGTATGTGCTGCTAGCATTGCTGAGCCACCTGGAGCTGGTCCCCAGCTGGGTGGAGGGGCTGCATTGCCTTTTCTTTGGACAAGTACCCTTTGTTTGGTGGGACTGGATAGGGGACAGAGAACAGAGGGCTTGTGCCACCAGTCCCCTAGATAAACTTCTCTTCATGGGCACGGAGCACAAGCTCATGTCCCACTTCACAGGGGTGGGCTACTGTGGGTATGTAGCCATAGAGTCCTCAAACAAAAGAAAGAAAAGGACTACCAGGGTGGTGGAGGTGACAGCATAGTCCTGACCATTTTTAGGGGAACCCTGGCACCCCAACCCTATCCATTGCACCCAGGGGCAGCTGGGGCAGGTCCACAGTTCCACCAGCAGCAGATACCTTCATGTGACAATAGCCCGGAGGCCTTCAGGCAATAAATTTCCTAAAGGAAGATTACACCTTTTGGAAGCCCACTTTTTGATGTTGCACCTCCCCTGCAGCACTCTGTTTTCACTTACTGTGTGTAGTGTGTGATGGGGATTTTCATATAATGCTGGTGTGCTTGGTTTTGGAGTTGTGCAGTGCCAGATGCTGCCCACATCTGGTACAGGTATAGCAGGCAGTTCTTCAGCAGCAGCTCACTCACAGATGTGCTCAAGCTCTCACGGGGTACAAAACTGCTCTTAAGGACAAGATTGTCTTATGAGCCACCTCTTGATTCCTTCTGTAACCCCTCAGCCCTCTGTAGGGTGACTGCTCTGGTCATTCATGGCTAAAATGATACTGGAGTAATAGTGCTGTGCCTTTAATGTGATGGCTGTCTGCATGTGTGATTGCATCCCAAAGCATTTCTCTGATCTCAGGGGTCTGCAAATGTTTAAGTTAACAATGAAAATAAAATATTATCCTTATCAAAAACTTGCCTTTCTCATGAACTGTGTTGGTGTGTCAGAGGGAGACATGGAAATCCTCACTTTCTCTGGTTTCTGTCTGGTCTTCACCCCATTCCTTCTGCCAGGCCCCCTTTCCTCTGCTCTCCACCCCCCAGCTGCCTCTTCTTGTTTCAGCCTCTTGCCCCTACTCCACCCTCATGTTCTCTACTCAGGGAAGGAGAGAAACATGGAGAAGAAATGGGGAAAAAAGATCTCCTAGCTCTTAAACTGAACTGTTCTTCTATCAGCCTCCACTGTACCACCTTCCACCCAAAGGTTTTCTCCAAATCTGTAGGCAGCAGGACTGTTAAACTTTGGCTACAGGGTAGGAGGGGTAGGTGGAGGGGAGGAGCAACATCCCAATGCTCTCCTGCCCTGACAGCACTCAGGACAGTGGTGCCAACTCTTAAATATAATTACACCTGGGGAGGTAAGAGAAAGCTAATGCTAAACTGGAGCTTTTCACTTGTCTTTCAAAGTCCACATTCTAAATGCCAAACCATTGTGTCCCACAGAAAAAAAATGAGAAGAAAGGGCCCGTGCCCCCACCCAGAAGACCTGTTATGTGCAGTTAGATTTCTAGGGGATTACTGCTCACGTGGGCAGTACATTAGTTATGGGTGTGTGTCCACAGTGTATTTCAGAAGAGGCAGAGCTGTGCTGCTGTACAAAAGTGCATCCATTCATCCCATCACACCCTGTGAACAAATAACAGATTGCTGATGGCTTTCCTCAACTGTAGGCAAAGGTGCTGTTGAGATGCAGGTCTGTAATCTCTGACAAGAGCCACGGCACTAGTGGGAGAGCAAATTATCTATACCAAGTGTAGTTAAAGAAAAAGGGTCACTGCATGAAGTGTGGAATGATTTCTATCTCCCTTAAAGGGCTACCAGGTGTATGAATTTTATTTTTTGCAGATTAACTGCAGGGGAAAGTCATGGGGTTCTTTCTGGACAGAGTCAGGAGCACGTGGCGATAATTCACTGGGAGCTGGTGTGACACTGTTTTTCACTTCAGGTCCTCCAAGAAGAGCTTTCACTGATCTCACTCACCCTGCTGGCCCATTACTCTGAGGTTAAGGAAATCAGGAAGCAAAGTGAATGCTGCAGGGGCTGTCCTGTGCATCTCATCCCTGATAACAATACCTCCTCTTCTCACTGGAAATATGAAGAACACTGTCTTTGATCATGTTCTTTCCTAACCTATGGTGTCCTGGTTTGAGCGCTCTTGCTTTGTTCTGGCCCAGCACAAATGAGGAAGCTGCTTGTAGAAGTAAACTAGAGAGGAGGTAAAAATGGCCATAACCTGCCTAGGTCTGACTTGATTCAGTGAAAAAAAATCCCCTAAACTTCCCAAAACTTTCTAATCTATCATAACCCTGGCCCTCCAGAGTGCTTCACCATCCCATATGTGACCCCCAACTTCTCCTCTTGCCACAGGAGAAAGGGATCTGCCCTGGTCAGACCTGCTTCTCAGGATGTCAAAATACAAGTATGTTTGCACACCTGAGAAGCTTCTGTTTGCAGACTGTCATCACTGGGGTCCTTGGAGAGGAAAGATCAGTTCAAAATTTTAAATTATACACTAACCAAAATCTCTCATATGTCTTTTTTTCCCAATAATGTTGGAATAGAATCATTTTATCAACTGCATCTCTTTAGCTCTACTCACAGAGACTCACACTCCACCAAAAAGGCAAAATTAGTCATTAGATTCCCCAACTGTTACCATGATTTCCCTGGTATACAAAAGGCACAGCAAAGAGGTGAGATGTGTATGCACTTTAAAGGCCAGCAGGTGGGTAAACATTTGGAAAGTGTCTACATGAGGAAAAAGCTGAACTCCATTTTTCCAAAGTGAGTTAGGAGCTGAGTTCCTCTGATTCCCAGTGAGAGTGCACTCAGGGATTTAAGCATCCTTTGGACTCTTAGGGTTCAGCTGTTCTTTGGCATACCTTGTATCTCTGGCACATTGATCCAGACCCTCTCTGCAGCAACCAGATCAGTGCTTGTGTGGCTCATCCACTGAATCTTCTGGGCAACTTTCAACCTCCCGCAGAGCAGCTGTAAGATATAGCTAAGGAAAGGAGACTTTGGAGAGCTTCTCTTTCTCCTTTCTCAGCTCCTTTATGATTCTGGGGAACCTCCAGAATGGGGAAAGATCCTCCTTCAATCAGAGAATAGTAATTTGACACAGACAGAGGGGATGGGTTTTGTCTCTAGCCCTTGGCCATGTGCTAACACACTAGCTTCCTTCCACCTCTCTCCCCAGTGGATATTTTGTGCCAGATTTACTATCTCTTTTTAGTTACATACTGAGGCTTCTTTTTCCTGAGGAATTTCTGAGGAAACTTGAGGTACTATCGGTGAATTCCCTTAACAGATTCTTCACTTCCACATGGAAATTCTTGGTGTCTCGAGCAGGTCAAGGTTTCTGAGCTTTCCTTGCTTCTAATGATCTGTTTCTGGCTTTATTAGAGAACCCAAAGCTTCCTTCCCTTCCTTATAAAGGCAATGTGAATAGCTAACCTTTGGGGAAATACCTATCATACTTTTTCAGTTCCTTGTGCTGTTAAATTGGTTTAGTCTCTCTGTCAGTTGATACCACAACTTTAGTCTTGCTGTTGAGTCCATCTAGATCACAAGCATAGTGCTGCTACTCCTTTGCTGTGTCAATATCTTTCAGAATTTCCCCAAATATGTCTTTTCTGCTGTAGGCTGTCAGCAGTGGAGGAAATCTCTAATTGCTCCTGCTTATCCAAAGCTCTTGATTGCTGTTCAGTCTTTATGGGGTTGAAACTTGGCCTTGAATGCCTGTGTATGCATGTCTCCTGTTCACTGCAGGAAAAAACAGCTGACAGCAAAACTTTAAAGGTATGGAAACAACTCTTCATAGAACAGTGAAGCTTTGACGTAGAGGCTTCTCCTCAGAAAGGCAAAATACTTCACAGGGTGGCAGCAAAATGTGTGTGTGTGTGTGTGTGTGTGTATTGCTGTGTCTTTTTTGGGGAGCATAGTCATGGTGAAAGTTCATTTACCAACAGAACTGTTATGGGCAGGCAGGAAAAACAGAACCAGAGACTCATTTGGTGGAAACTGACACTGCTTCACTGATGCCACCAAGACTATGTTGATTTGCACCACCTGAGGAAGACCAGGTAGATCCTGAAGAAACTCCATACATGCCTTTAAAAAGGGAGAACCCTGTGTTCTTAGGGTTTTGGAATTCCCCTAAATTCCACTCACATGAAACAAATAACTCAGAGCTCATTATTTCTATAATCAGGCACTAAAGTCCCTGTTTATTTAAAACTTTGCAGAGATAATTGGAACTAATCATCATATGTAATACAAATAAAGGCATTCCTCCCTTGATAGTAGGAGCAGAACTAAGCCAGTTGTTCTCCCAACTGAACTCAACTGGACTAAGATGAGTTTTCTGTACTTACAGTGATTGTTACTCTGTCACTAAAGGGGTAATGGGAGGAGATGTTCTGTTTTACAAGTCAATAATTGGGTTTGCAAGGGAATAAACCACGAGGAAGAAGTCTGAGTCATCTCAGCAAGGGGAGTGAATTATTGCTGAAGATGAGGAATTCTTTCTATTCTACAGGAAGGGAAAAATAGGATTTCTATTATAAATAAAATCTATAGTCTCTCCTTCCAAACATGCCCTACAATTAGATGCATCTCTTTGAGCTTAACCTGTACATGTTCCGTTCTTTAACAGAAGAATGAGGACTTTCTCCAGCAACTCTCCCAGTTCCAGCCTCTGCACATGCATGATTTAGCCAAATGTTGCACAGAATAAACATAATCTTTCCTTTCTTTTCCCTTTGTGCTTGTAGCTGTCTGAAGCCAAGCTGAGCTGTCAGCTTCAGTGCTGAGTGACCAGAGCACCCGTGATACCCAGGAGAGCATTAAGTTGTTCAGGACTCCAGCTGACAGTCAAGGGAGGCAAGGAGAAGGTTAGATCAAATGGAGGCAACATTTGTATAAATAAACATAGGAAAAACCTGACTGCTTTGTTGCTTCAGAGATACACAGAGGGAAAACCCTCTCACTGAAGTAAAACTAGAGAGAGAAATTCAAATGCCCATAGGGAATACCACCCTTTTCACAAACACTGCCACTGCTTACCATGCTGCAGTATTCTCTTGGAAGTGGTGACGTTTCAGATGTTGCCCTAGAAAGATGGAATATGTATTTCTGAATAGGTAGAAAGGTTGCCTGGCTCAGATCTGGGTCAAGGGCAGAATGGCTTCAATGTATAATCTTCATCTTTGTTTTGATAACCCAGGGAGCCTGACTCCTCAGTGCTTTGTATATGAGCAGGGCGTGGGGAATATTGCCATTGTCACTTGATGCAGCTAAAACTACCTTCACTCAAAAGACATAAATTACTTGAAATATCAGGAGATCAAATACCTCAGGAGTAAAGACAGAGATATAGAGAATATATAAAACTTCAAAATAAAAAGCAGATGCAAACCTTTATGAGGAAAGGCAAACCTTCCATTGGAGAGTTTATTTTGGTAGAATCAAATAAAGGATGTTCCATTGCCTGCAACATCTGAAAATGGCTGCAAGTGCAGGAGATATGTCACCAGTGTGGTTCAGGTAATGCATGTGCAACAGGGATGGTGGACACTTTGCATCACCAACTCCCCTTCACTTCATACAGATTAATGTGCAATCAGCCTGAACACCCTGATCACAGTAGTGCAAAAGGGAACAGTAGCAATATGTGCCTTTCTAAAGACCAGTAACTATATCTTGCATATCTAGTGGATTACCTAAGAGCTCCAATTTCCATAGGCAATTTGCACTATGGAAACTGAGGGTTTACTTATCTGGTGAGCTCAAAGGACCTGAAAGCAAAGAGGAGGGTTTCCCACCTAGTCACACACGTTCTGAAATACCAGGGAGGCTAATGCTATGTACAGAGAAAAGAGGGTCCATTTACAGAGCAGCTACCATGTACATTTTGAGATGTATGGCTCCTTTTATGTCAAGTACTTGAACCCATGCTACATATATTTCCATCTCCAGTGTAGCACTATTGCAGAACTGCCTATGACATATGTGTGGAATAGCACCATGCACAGATGGCTGCACTTTCTTTCCCTTTAATGGGACATCAGCAGTAAGTGAGCTATAAAAGCACACAATTACTACCAGATTCTTCCTGCATCTTTATAAGAAGCCGTTCTATAAAGACCTTTTCCCACTCATTTTGGTTTTGGCTGCTGCCATTTCTCCGTCTTTTCTAACCAGCTGGTAAGTACACTTAATATGTGCTATGGTTCTCCTCGCTCTTTCCCTTTGTTATTTCTCAAGTCAGAAAATTTGTACAGAGGCAACGGGTCTGGATCCTTTGAGTAGAGTACCAGTGGGTCACCATCCCAAGAAATGATGGTTATCTTCTTCATGGAAGATGTCTGTGGAGTTCCTACTGACAGAACTTATACTTCAAAGGTGCTCCCAGCTTCCTGAACCACCACAGCTGCTCTGGCATAAGGGAATCACACATTTAAAGGATGCAGTCAACTCCTTTGCTTTCTGGCCAACTATAAGTAGGTAGATATACCTCTAACTTGAAATATCTTCAATGTCTTCCCTGATATTTCTTAGGAAGCTGTTCACTGGGGAGCCCCAAGACAGCTGCAGAAGCACACTCTGCAGGTATGGAGTGCAGGCAATACTCCTGCCTGCTGAGGTGACTCCTGTCAGATATGTCTTGGCCTTTTTAGTACTCTCTTCATTGAAATGTCAGTCCTGAGGGTAGCCTGGTTTTCAGCAGCATGGGAGGTTTTTCAGGAGTGGTGCCTCCCAGAGCACAAAGGCTCCCTGTTGCTTCGGCAGGAGAAGAACTTGTGGAGAAATAGGATGGTGGGGGGGACCTCAGCAAATTTTCTCTCCTTCAGGGCCTCCCTCCACTTGCAGTTTTTTTCCAGTGTCACGGTACTCCCTGTCTCTCTTGACTGCCCTCTGGAGAAATGCTGAGCACCTGCTATTTCCATTAACTTCAGAATGGAGTTGCAGGTACTCAACACGTCTCAGCAGTGACTCATGGACATCCATGAATGCTGTGGGCACTTAGCACCTCACAGCTGGTGTGGAGGGGATCAGCCCTGGCACAGACTCCAGGAAAGTCTATGACAAGCTGTAGGACACACGTAATTCTACGAAAGAAAGTAAAATCAGGCTTTTCCAAAAAATACACATGCAACTGAGGCTCCAGGGATGTTGAAGTATTCAGGAGCTTGTAGTACTTTCCTGAAATTCACACCATTCTGTTGACGTAAAAAAGGTCTCCTGCGTACAAATTTTAAGAGACCTGACTGTGCTCTTCAGAAGGAGAAAACACACAATGCCATAAGTAAACATATAAATCAGTTAGAGAACCTAGAGATTACGGATTAGGTTCATAAAGCTTTATGTCCCATATATGGAAAGTGCCAAAAGTTGCTCTTAATGACTTTGGAAAAGGTATGCACTTTTTCTGTAGCCCTAGCTCTCTTTCCCCTTATTAGCAAATGGTTTCAGTCTACACTTGAAAAACTCACATGCCAAAAAAAAAAAAAAAAAGGGGGGAAAAAAAGGTGAGTGGAATTTAACCAAAAAAATAATAAAAGTCATTCGTGGTTCAAGTGCTCAGCCTAAGCTATATTTATTCAGTTGACATTTTTTCCAAAAAGACCAATGCGTAAATTAACGTGCACATGGGCAAGTCTGAATTATACCCTGGCCATTTATAGTATGCAGGGTTTTATGTGACTTTTTACTCTCTTGTTCAATAAAACAATAAGTAGTTATGCAGCAGCCAGAGGAGCCAGTGATTCATTTACTTCCACAGGATGCCAAGAACCTTCTTAAGGAAATACACTCACCGATAGGTAATGAAAACCTTTTGTACTTTCTGTGGTGCTTCAAGGATTAATAGAATTTCCAAAGACAAGAGATGAATGAGATACAGTAGCAAGAACCACAGAGGCCAGGCTTGGCCCAGAGGTGACCGCGTGCAGCTCAGCCCTCTCTGAAGCTTCACAGCAAGAGTGCTTTGCTCACACCATGGCAAATGCCATCAAATGCTGCCTGCCTCCGGATGATCCATCCTGCACAGGCTGCTTGACTTCTCCTTCTGTGGCTGATCTTGTTAATGTTGTAGGAATTAGAAAGCAGAAGCCTGCAAATCAACTCAGAGGTGTTTAATAAAGTGTGCTCTGTGTGCTTGTCTTCCTTTCTGACAGACACAAAGTTTCCTGTCGGGAGGTTTTAGTGAGCAGAGAGTATTCCAGGCTGAAATCAAAGGCACCTCCAGGCCACTAAATATGAAGTTTTTTCTTGATCTGCAAATGACACGAGGAATCAGCCTCACTGCTGGGTGGTCAGGGAAACAAGCAGACTGGTGAGAATTGCTTGAGAGGAAGTTCTAGAGAGGATAAATCCATGCTGAACGCACCCACAGGGTCATGACCAGTATACATCTCACCAGCAGTATACAAGAAACATTACAGGTAAATACAATGTCACATAAGCAAACATAACAAGGAAGACCCACTAGAAAAAGATGCAGCTGAAGGGATGTACGACAGGCCAAAAAAAACCCCAAACCCAAACAAGACTAGAGATTGAAAAGTATTACTTGCTTGTTCCTACAAAGAAAAACAGGCACTGACTGGACAGAAAAAGTTTTAAACCAAATCAGTCTCTTCACACAATTGTGCAGTTTGCTGATGTAATGATGTTGCTGTGACTGAATGTATACATAGGTTAAAAACAGGATTACAGCAATTCTCTGGAAATTATTCATGGATACTCCACAATAAGTGTCCAGATGGAAGCATTCAGGGTCAGGTTGGACTGGATGCTGTGCAACCTGATCTAGTTGAAGATGTTCCTGCTCTCTACAGGGGGATTGGATTAGATGACCTTTCAAAGTCCCTTTCAACAGAAACCAACTTCAGATTCCATGGTTCTGTGAAACCTGAAGATCAAGGTGTCTTATCAGCCACTGCTTGGAACTGCAGAGGTTTAATTTCTCATGATGCCATGAAATAACAACTTCTGGCCATTGCCAGGGAAGATATTCAGCAGTATGATGCACTGTAGCTGTTCTACTTTTAAGCAACAAATGCAGGGAAGGGACGGAAGAATTGTCACGGATGAGTATTCTGATTTTTCTTTAGATTATAGCAGCAGGGTAATAAGTGATGCCAGTCACATACTGAAATCTGCATAATTCAATGAAGAATTCATTTCAAAACGTAGAAAACCCTAACTATTCTTCTGCATAGATACCAGAATAGGCTCTAGTACGTAGTGTGAACTTTTGGATATTGCCAAACTATTTTCCCTGATTAATCTCAGCTCTTGGCTGCAGCTGAGGACACTGAGGGAAGGGTGTACAGAAGAAACTTGCTGGCATTATACCAAGAAATATCTGAAATGCATTTATTTAGAGATTCTGAAGGGAAGATGAAGATGGAACAATGTAAAGATACAACCTGCTCACCCTGAAAAGAAAGAGAAGCAAACATATTGCTGCCCATGGTGATCTGGAGTCAGAAGTGTCTCTACTTACTCTCCTGTTTGTGTGTAAGTACAACACTCATTTGTACTGTTGTGGCTTGTCTGAGACCACAAAAGTACATGGATATGGGAGCCAGAGCTGAGGGATTCCTGGCCCCTAGTCCTGCGTGCAGGGCAGGGCAGCTTTCCTGTCTCCTGCTTGCTTGCTTTTAGAAGCACTCATTCATTCCTAGGGGAATGAACCCAGACTTAAGAATTCTTTAGTATTTTTGGGCTCCACATAATTCCAAATGGATTGGGAAAATAAACTAGCCTTCAAGTGACATATCAAAGATTAACTTAGGTAAGAAAAGCAAAAAAAAAGTCACCTCCAATCATACATGCAAACAATGACTTATCACACATGAAATTCTAGATGTCAGAAAGTCACCGTGGCAATCCAGGCGTGCTGCAACTCCCCTGGAGAGCTGGGTGATAAATCTGAATCTTTTGCAAGAGATGAAACATTATCATGCCCCGGAGATTGACTGGCTCTGCTCTCACAAAAGTCAAACATGGAGCCAGTGACCCTGGAAAAAGTCTCATACAGTAGGTCATTAACAAACAGCCCATAACATACCTGTAAGCCTTGTTTAATGCTTACTGATAAATGCTAATATATATTGCTAGCAAATTCTCTGAAAGGAATCCAGACCTTGAATGGACTGTTTCCTGTAGAGACAGTCTGACTGGGATTTTCATTCATGGGCCTTTGAGGTTATTCCAACATGTCTGACAGTGCTATACACACCAGAGCTTTGTTCTTCCCTCTCCTACACCATGTATATCAGAAGGAACTTCCAGACACAAAGAATCCTCACCAAGGAAGTGTTGAGATGTTGGTATGAAAAAATGGGTTTTGTCAAAATTAAGTCTTTCTTTTTTTTTTTTATCCTCACACTTTTTGCCTGTTTCATATTATTTTTAATGGAAAATGCATTTGTTTTAAAATGTTTCTGATGTTCATGCTTATGGGAAAATATTTTGAAATTATCTTTCTGTCTAAAAGGCCAAAAAATTAAGGAAAATCTGTTTAAGAAACCAAGCAACACTGAGGATTCTTTCTCAGGCTTTTGGCAACGAATCTTGAAATCAGTGAAAATATTGAATTATCTTCTCATTTTGTTTGACTTCTCACATTCTCTCATCATGTCTATAAGCTTTCTAAAGTCAAAAACATTTTACTGGGATTATACAAAGAGCACTAGAGTTTTCCCCTTCATTTTTGTATTTGCACATGACTCACCTGACAACAGGATAACAGTCCTCATTGTTCCTGCTGGTGACTTAGTAGTCTCACAGTGGATGGGACAGGCAAGTGGGATCATAGCATTAGAGGCCTTCAAGGCAAGCAGCATTTGTTTGTTTGTTTACTGATTAAATGATTGCAAGATCCACTGGACAGATCTTCAGCTGATCCCAAGGAGCTGGTGGTGTTAATGTTAAGAGTGTAGTCCTTTTGGGATTTCAGCACCACTGGTGTCCGGTGGATTTCACACAAGCTTTGTACCCACGTTACTTGAGAGCATTTGTGGGGCTGCCCATCAGGCTTTGACCTGTGGTATAGAGGCCATTGATGTCCCCTGAGGTGGCCACTTCACTCATGGCAAGACAAATATTCTTCCTTGCTCTTCATGCTGTGGTCAAGGTCATTCCCTCTGGCCTTATAGCATAACAGATCCATTTTATTTTAGTAACTTTTATACTGGAGCAAATCACAGAACTGAAAAAAAAGACTGGCAGGAATCTCAGCAGATCATCAGGGGCATTTAATGGGAATGTGGAGAGTTTGGATTAGAGCCTGGAGAGGACATGGTTGAAGAGCATCTTGGAATTTGTTCGTTTTTTGGACTTCATGGGTATCTGGATGGGAGAAGCAAGAGACATGACTGAAGCTGGGACATAAAAGTGGTGCATCACCTTCATGATGTGATATGAACACTATGTTAAAGTTCATTTGGAAAAGGTCAATTGGCTTTTAGCAAGTTTTTTCTTTTCTTTTGACTAGGAGCTCAGGGTTTCCATGGGCTGTTGCTACATGTTTGGGTTCAAATCAGCTTGTGGTGGGGCCAAAACTGACATTCTTATACCTTGAGAACAACTATTTGTAATTCTCTCCTCTCCATCAGTTACTTAAAGCAAGTGCAAGGGTGCAGTCATTATTAGCATATCATTTAATGAAGGTAAAACGCTGTCTGTTTTAAAACACATGGACATTTCACCCAGTCCTCAAGAAATCACGTAATTTTTGTGGAGTATTTGCCAGCTGCAGCCCATCTTAAATCTCCTTTTTTTTTGGAGAGAGGTAGTGATTCTTTCACTTCAAGGGATGTTGGTTCGGATGCTGTTCTATCTTTTGGACTTTCTTTGGGGTCAATATCAGGCATGAGAAGCTGTAAATTGTTTCCTGCTAATGTTAGATCAAAAGCTCCAATCTACTTTGCTTGTGTTGGACCTTTTGCAACTAGTGATATATCTGATCATGGACGGTTGCTTCAGCAGACAGGGATTTTGCTGTTTTAATTGACATTGCTCTCTGGTGGTTCCTGCCCTTTCAGAACACTGGAATATACCCTTGGTGATGGCTGCTTGGACTCATCACTGAAGACTCTGAAATATGGGTCAGCTTTGCTGTGTTCTTTAAAGTACAGCCAGATGGGGAGTTCATTATAAAATACAAGGTAGTGTATTGACAATACTCTTCTTGTATTTCATGTGGACACTCCAAGTTCAGTCTAAGCTACAGAGGAATGTCTGAATGTTACTGTTTTTTGGCTGCATTAGAGGTGTCTTGTCCTCAGTTTTGGAAAGACAGAAATATTGTTGCTGGATATACTGTCGTCTTGGCCAGGAGGGACTTATCTGGAGACTGTGAATCAGGTTAATAAATACTGGCATGATTTTTAGGATCTCCTCGCAGTTGGAAAGCCTTCAGTTGGCTACAGAGTTAAAACGTGATTTCCAGCTATGTGCTTTGCATAAGTAATTCCCCCATTTATCTCATGACAGCCTGGAGAAGCATGACCCCAGAAGTCAGCTTAAAGCTTATTTCCAGTGCTCATAGTCTTCCTGTCCTGTGACAATATTCAGTCTAATAGTATCTTTTTTATATTGTGGTGCCTTTTAAGACACAGTGAAGCTTTATGTGGGCCTTAATGCTGTGTAAATCTCCAGCCTAAAAGTGCCCTGGTTATATTCAAACTTGTGAATCAATTTGTCCACCATTTAGTAGGTTTTTCACCCACAAGTCCTTTGGCATATCAGTAATCTTCCAAGAGTGTGTGATACCCTCTTTCTGAAATTAATCTTGTTTTTAATCCCCCGCACATAAAGAAAGGCTAAAATAGTGTGGGGGTTTTTTTCTTCCCCAGTGATGAATTTGTTACAACCACTGTTGCTGTTCATTCATTTCTATTGTTTTCATTTATACATCTGTTTTGACTTCTTTTTTTTTCTGAGATTGGAGTGTCCTTTAATTACAACAAAACTGGTGTTGGAACATTACTGAGAACCCTCCTGATTTTTGGAGAGGATAAATTTGCAGCACTTTTTAATACTGTTACTTCAATGCTGTATTTGTTTAACATTCACTCCTAAGTATTAAGTCTGGCTTTGTCTTGCACCTATTTGGAGAAGGGAGGCTCTACATACCTCGGTGATTTCTCAGGGTATACTTATTCCTGCCTGGCTGAACACATCTTTAAAGGCCTTTTCATACAGTTGCACTCATGAGTTGTACTATAATGGTATTATTGCACCTTCTTTTCTCTCTTGTATGGAACTTTTTTTCTAGAGGTTTGTTTTGTTGGTTTGGGTTTTTTAAAATCCTTCACTAACACCTGTGTCATCTCCTGACGAAAGGCATATGCCATTGTCACCTCTTCTCCAGCCTGAGCAAAGTCTACCTGCTTTTTCCCAGTAGGTCATGGCTCCTGACCTTTTTATCAATTATGTTGCTGGATTTTAGGCTGCCCTGGTTTATCACTAGCTCTTCTGAACCAAGGGGCCCAGAACAAAACAGACTACATGAGTTATGCTCTTGGAGTCAGTGGGACTGCTGGTGTGACTAAGTGCTCACCAACATGAGCCAGGGTCTCATGCCTGAGTCCTGAGCTGTGAAAAGGGGAATGCTTTATGTCACTGATTTACTCAGGTTCCCTCGGAACGTATCCAAAAATAGCAATTTGCTTTTTTGCACAAAGCATCCTGTCATGCACTCATGATTCATTTATATACCGTCACTGCCTGGGCTCTTCGTTACTGCCTTCTAGCCCGGGTTCTCTCACTGGGCACAGTATTTCTGCCAATATTATTTCCCCCTAGCCTCCTGTCAACCAGAGTAATAACTACAAATAAGTGATATTGCCCGTATTGGCAATGCTGAAAGAAAACTCAGCTTTTGTTTTTCCTCAGAACCCTTCTCTGTGTGCGGAGTTCGACTTTATGTGTTCAGACACGTTTTATGGGGAAGGTAGCAGAGCACAGTGCAGAGTGGAGGCAGCAGGAGAAATACCCCCTCCACCACCCAGTGTTTCACTGGGGCTCTGCCACGGTAACCTGCAAAAGTCACTGCTGACACTGGGCCAAGCTGGCCTCCAAAGAAGGAGCAGTAGGAGTTTTGCCAGTGATTTCAGTGCCAATGAGAACAGGCCTTTCTCAACCCGGATGGTTTTCTTCCCCATATTGTCCCTGTGTTGTTTTGCTCTAAATACAATAAAGGGCTCCCTGTAGCTATGGGTAGCACCACTCTGAATGGAAAGTGCTGTTAGTCTTGTTTATTTTGGCTACAAGAATTTTGCTCCATTGTAGTAACGCTCTCCACAACTTGCATACGTATTATCCCTTGACTCCTTGCATGTATGATCCCAGGGGATGTTCAGAGGCCAGTCGTGACCCACAGACGTCCACAGCTCCCTCAGTGCCCTGACGACCTGCAGAGCCAGCTGAGGAAAGCCACCCCAGTCCCTTGGGATGCCACCATCCCACCCTACCGGCCACCGATCAGAAGCGGCGCTGCCAGCCGCCTGGCAAGCTGCCAGCACCGTGCTGGGTTGAGCAATATTTGGGAGCTCTCGTAGGTTGTTGTTTACTGCAATTAGCCCCGCGGAGGTTTCGTTCGTTTGAGCTCCTACAATCAAAGCTTGCAGGGTTCAGTTGTCAGAGGTTAGCGCTTGAGCAACCTCTATATATTTACTTGGAAGTTCAAGATCTATTAAAAGGAACCGTTCTGCTCTTTTGTCTCCCGTAAGCTGTATCACATTTGGCAGGCATGAAAAGTACAATGGTTTCTTTGTGCGTAATATATTGCCTAAAAAAAGGTATGTGATTGGAATGAGAGAGGTGCTGGCTGCAGTTGCTGCCTGACTGCAGAGGGATGTGTTCTCTCTGATGTAGAACAATTGTGTGAGCTGAAGAAATGGTACAAATCAATTGACTTATTGCACATAAAAAGTAAAGTTTGTACTCACAACTCTTTATTCACATGACAGATAACATCCTAGTAAAAAGAAAACACTTCACAAATTAATGCACATGCCATGGTCTATTGTGGCTTGCTTTCTATCTTTATTCCCTCCCCATTTCTTATTTTGTTCTGGATAGTGAAAATCAAAATTAGCCTCACTTTGTAAAAAGAGCCTTGTGAGAGATCCTAGTGCTTGGGGCTCACAAGACCATGCCCATTTATTTACAAAAATAAAAAATTAAATAAATTAACTCATCTGTAAAACCAAGAAACTGTTGATTAAAAAAAAAAAATTAAACTATCTTTTCTTGTGAAATGCACATTCAACAGCATCTCCCAATAACCTTGACTAAGATGATCTATATGAAAATCATACATGAGGAAACCTCTTCCTTCTCTTTAGTTTCATGTTGCATTTTCACACACAATTGTAGAACAGAGGGTACTTGGACAATAGATTTAGTCTCTTCCTTAATATTTAGGGATTCTATCTAGAAAGGAGAGATGGAGCATGGGACAGAACTAATTATCTCACTTTGTCAAAAAGGGACCATTTACTCATGTTAAAAACTACCATTTGAAACTCTACTCCTTTCAGTATTAATAAAAACCATGAATTATAAATATAAAAAAAGTTCTAGTACATGATTGATTGTGTCATTTCTTGAAAATTACATCAGCTGTAAGCTGTAGGTCACCAGTTTTGTCCCGGTAGACTTATAAAATCATGCAGTAGTTGAGCCATGACTGTCCTACTCCAAACTGAAACCACCTTTTCCTTTCATGCTGAGCACTAGAATTGTCCTTTTCAGCATGGGTCTCCAAATAATTTTTATCAACTACACCAACTCGGAAAACAGATGGTACAAGTTTGGGCTGAATGTAGAACGTATCTATATAAACCAAAGTTAAAATCACTACAGAAAAATAATAAAATTGCATCTTTAGTGATAGAGTCTCTTCTAAATACTGATCTTGAAGTAGGGATCTAATGTAATCTATTAATTAAGTTTCATATTCTTATCTTTATTTCATCCAGCTTCAGTGTCCCTTGAACTTACTGTCTCAAAGGCACAAACTCTTAATTGTATCTGTAATATCTTAATTTATCTTTTGGCAAGTTTCTAGTCATTTTACAAAGTAAAGGAAAAAAATATTTTGTTGAAATAAGAAACATACCACATTGAACACTTTTTTCTTTTACAGTTTGAATTGTTTTTATAACCTCAACATTTTAAATAATGACATAATGTTTATGGTCTTATCTTGGTTGAATATTGATTACAATTCATTATTTCTGAGTTGATGAGACTGTAAAGTTTCTTTTCTCAGTATGACTTTTTGGGTTCCTCTTTTACTCTTGATATCTTCCTGGAAATTTTATTCACCATTAAAAGTTAAAATGTCATTTCACTCATAGTATTCCCATGGATTTGTTCCTAGAATAATTTGTGTCTGATCTAGTGCAGGGACTGAAAAGTTCTTTTCCAGGCCATAGAACATCTTTGACAGTAATATATGATCTGTACATTTTCTACTCTATATTTAAGACTTTATAAGTTCTATCAGTATCAGTCCCTTTGCATTTTCCCATTTGAGTTGCCATATCAACCCTCACTGAGCTTCAGTTTCACAACATCCTATTGCATACTTTCTGGTTGGCAAGGTCATAGCTTGCCCATACCATGGATTCGTGAGTTATGGTTCTTCTTAATGATTTCAGACTGACAAACAAAACCAGCATAGCATGATCCACAGTAATAGTCAATATACAGATTTGGAGGTGGTTCTAACTGCAGATGCAATGATCTCTGTCAGCATCCAGGCTGTCTTGCAGCAAGCCCTTCACAAGCATTTGTGTCACCTATATAATACAGTTTTAAGTATAGTCGCCCTTCATTGCATAAGTCAGATTTATATTTACCACAGCAGCATGCCACTTTCCTAAAAGCTTCCTAGAAATATCTTTTACTACCCAAGCAACACAACGGATTCTGTGAATTTGACTTCACTCTTTCTCAACTATTTAAAAGTCCTGGGATCATATTCTAACTTTGGAAAAAAAACCCAACAAACAGTTGGGGGAAAAAAAAGAGCTGCGGTCAAATTCTTCATATTTTCATCTTGTTCTGAATAATGCCTTCGTAGGACGAGTGAGATAATATATTGTACTTAGCATTTTTATTAGAATCTTCCTGTATTCCCCCTTCTTCTAAGAGTTCTGAAAATGAAGTATGTCACCACCATTCCTTGAGGTCTTTTGAAGAGTATCAGCAGCTCCGTGATGACATGGGGAAACATAGCGCCATTCAGATTGGTCTCAAGTCTTTTTCCAATTAGTGAATCCAGGCTGTGTGAAAGCTTCCTCTGTGCTCTTCATCAAAAGTAGTTTGCCAAACGGTAGCAACAAAGTACATTACCCCCATTAGCATCAGAAAAATAGGTCCACTGAAAATCACGAAACTGGGATAAGCATAAAGGCAGGCTTGTTCTTCCGAAGTCATGCACAGGGAGAGCTCTAAGTCACAGTTGATGAGGTGTTTAATAGTGTCAGGCAATTAGCATTTGGTTCTTGTCGCAGACGACACTGGAGACATGTCAATCCTACAACCAGCTAAATTTGATCCTCTTGTTGTTGAAGGTCTGGTCTCCTCCTTTTTAATCAGCCATAGTCCGAGCGATTCCATTTTTTGCACTTCTAAAATCCATACTTTGGGATTTGTCATTTCAGTTGGTTACTGATCGCTTAGGAAGAATGGCACAGGATTAAAGAATTAGATCCACACAATACCTAAAGATGTAGCTGGCCCCTGGCTTTTGTGTAGCCACTTGTTCTGTCTAAATGGGTCTACAATGAAGCAGATGGGAGAAAGGAAACAGCCTTCACCTGATCTGTTCACTGCCCAGAAAACAATTGCTTTTATGCTTTGCTTATATAACCCCTGCTTTCCTGCCTCAGCCAGAAATCCTGACAAGGACAACAAGACAAATAAGATGCCAGTTGGTGGCCCCTTGACCCCCAGGGCTAATTGCGCTGGGGTCAGAGACTCCATGATGTCTGGCCTCTCCCCTCCCTTTGTGCAAGGGTCTCGTGGAAAACTCACAGGACAGGGAGAGGAGCAGAACCATGGACAAAGCCCTGGAAACCATCCCAGCACATGGACAGCTGATACCTGGACCCATCTCAGTTGCCCAGCAAGACCAGGTTGTTCCTCTGCCACCTGCAGGAACTTCTCCCCAACACATGGACAGGCAGCCCAAGTTTCTCCAAACAGTAGCTCACGTTGCCCATCAATGCTGAGACCATGCTAGGGAAGAGCCAGGGCCTTCTGATCTGCTCCAGCCACACAACGTGACCAGGAGGTAGCAGAGATCTGCAGACCTGGAGCTGATGGGACCAGGTCAGTCCTTTGCTGGTTCATCTCTACTCTCCCACCCTCCCCATGGGAGCTCAGAGCATCTCTCCACAGGCACTGAACTCACAAACACAGAATAAGGGCCTAGTAGTCCTTGACCAGTGGGTGAGAAAGGCAGTTGTATCTTTTGGGAGAAGTGGTGGGAAGCAGCCAGCTGGGCTGCTGGAGAAGTGGCAGGAGCTTAGCCTCAAGCCAGCACACAGAGTTTTCTTTCACACTAAGGGAGTTCCTGCTGCTGAGTCACTTCTTTTCAGGGAATAAAGGAATCAGTACTTGCCATATGAAGAGATGCTGAATGCAGCCTTGTCTAACAAAAACTAGGTACAGACTAGACAGCCAGAACCATTGGAAGAGTGCATTAATCTAATGCTGAAGATGATAAAGAGTGAACTATCAGGGAACTCTTCCTGCTGTAATACTCAGTGTAAAAAATATACATATTGTTATATATAGCTTAATATATGTATATATGCATATAAATAAATATGTGTGTGTTAGTTAATTCCAGTCTTCACAAAGCCAACAAACGAAAAACATGAGTAAACCCTTGGCTTGCTAGGAACTGTAAGGACAGAAATGTGGAATACACAAAATAGACTTGAGTAAAAGATGGCTTAGTCTGCTGTTTGAAACAGACTTTATCCTACACAGGAAAGGATTCCAGTAGCTGTCTTAGATTAACACAGTAACTGAATAAGACCATAACTACTTGCACCTCTAGACTGAGTTGGTTGTAGATCACAAGAGTTGCAGTACTTGGTCAAGGATACAACTGACTGTATAGATATCTGTTTCAGTGCATAAATGCTCACACCACAGGTACACACCTCAGAAACAGTGCTAAGGTAGGTGATTTTGTAGAGCACACTGGGGAATCCAGGAGTTCTGAGATTTTATTTTCTAATTATATTAGAATTTCTTTTTAATAATGGCAGTAATCACAAAATCTTATCTGCTAAAGTATTTCCTAGAGTAAAACAAAACTTAACCCAGAATTGTTTCCTAGCAGGTATTAGATGCTTTGATCAGTCAATTTGAGAGCACATTATTTACTGTATAAGTAACAACAGACACAAGAATATAAGTATAAATAGTAACAGATGTCTTACCTGGGCATAACACTAAAGGCTACAAGTAAAAATTGAGGCTTTCACTGAGACTTAAACAAGGAAATGAGACCAGCACGGACTCTTAGTAAAGGATTTTTTTTCCCTTGCTTTTTTTTTTTTTTTTTTTTTTTTTTTTATTATTATTATTTTTAATATTCTTAAAGGCTGTTGTCACATCAGGAGTAAGTGGCTCAATTCAGGTCACTGAGGGGACACTGTGTAGGGGATTTCTATGATGTTATAAAGTGCCTGCTTACCATATCACCTTGTGAAAGATTAGGCATCAGATTGAAACATGGTGCTATAAGGTACCTGGCTGTAAACTGCTGTAAGTGGATATCTGTTGAGAGCAAGGGTCGAGTTTGTTGCAGGGAAGACTGTTAACAAGAGGTTGTGAGGAGTACATGGTAGGAGTTTTTCATTCTTCACTCTGCTGCTTGACTTCCCTTCTGAAAACCTTCTCTTTGGTCCCTGTGGTAGATAAATGACACCACCTTACACTCTTGCATGCTTCCTTGCCAGTATAGTAACTCCTAGCATCCATCTGTAACTGTCACACTGCCCCTGACCTGGGAAACCTGGCTGGTTATTCCATAGCAGCCACCAAGGATGTGTGAAATTAAGAAATGTGCTTGAAGAAACCAGACAACATCCCCTCTGACCCCAGCTGCAGACTGCAGGGAACCCAAAGTGCTTTGGATGGCCAGAAGCTACAAAAAAAAAAAAAAAAGGAATTTATTACCCTGCTGTGGGCTTGTTGTCTGCTGTGTCTGAGTTATGAAGTATATATGGGCTTCTGTGAGCTATAGCTCACATGTACATCTACACACAAATAATGATAACAATGTATATATGGTACATGTAAATCGAACACACTTTGAGACCAGGAAGTACCTGAGATGGTCATAATTAATCCTAAACATTACTTAGTATGTGCTTCCATTTTTAATTACTTCTAAAGCAAAAAGGAGATCTATCTAGAAAGATGTTGTAATCTGTAAAGAGGTTCCTGGTTCTTATCTTCAGTACAGAAGCAAAGCTCTTTCTTTGTCTTTCACAGTAATTTATGGTGCAGCCTTGGGTAAGCTGCACAGTAAGTCCCCTCACCTTTTTGTGCCTGTTTCCTCCCCCAGCCTTTGACTTGTGTTTGTAAAACACAAGCTTTTCCCAGCATAGGCTCTGTGCTCCCACTGGATTGTACAATTCGTGGTGATCTTGTTGGCATTTCGTGATACAAACAGAGTCATCTGACCCAGAGTAGCTCAGCAGGGTGTCTGTTCACGAATGCCTGTGTAGTTCACATAGGTAGAAGCTTGATGCATGAAAGAAAAGTTCAGAATGAGATTACTTCTTAGTACAGAAAAATGAAATTCTCACCTCTGCTCCAGTCCCTTTATACAAAAGGGTTGCACTTGGAGCAAAGAGGATCTGACTGGTTTGGGCAAGAGTCATTCTGGGTCAGGAAACACAGAGGCAACCCTGTGGGAGCATCAGTGCCAAGGACAGAGGAGGTGATGGAGGAATGGAAAGAGAAGGGGGCCACAGCTGCAGTGATTTAAGGAGCCTCTCAACCCCACTGGAAAATCTGCTGTCTCTCTTTAGGAACACACCTGGTGCTGTGTAAATGGTTCCAGTTTAACTCTGTTGTGCACAGAGCAGCCCACCAGCAAAAGGGTACAGAGATAGCATGTCAAAAAGCTTTTGTCTCGTGTATGTTTCGTTGCTTGTAAGATGGGTCTTACACTCCAAGCACCTGCAACATCCCAAAAATAATGTAGAGAAACAATACATTTAAAGTATCTCCTAGGGTTTAACAAATACATGATCTAGCTCTCCTCTTTTACCACTTCCTTCGAGGCTGCAGCAAGGCTCTTGAATTGCTGCCAACAATAGTCTGCATCAGGTAGACAGCAAATACAAAGCAACATAAAAGACAAAGCCATTACGTAGTTGAAAATGCTGCTGAACATGCTCTCCAAGTGCACAAAGCCACCTGCTTTCTCACTTGCATCAGCACACTTGTGCTATGGAAAGCCTTTGAACTCATGCAGAGTCTGACCCTGAAATCCTATACAGGAACCTTAGCTTCCCAACCATGTCCACTGTTGTGTCTCCACAGAAAAGAGTCACCAGGGATCCTCTTACAAAAGGTTGGAGCATGTCCTGGTTCTCCTGCTGGACAAGGGGTGACGTGTCTCAGGCCAGCTTTTGGCTTCAGTCATTCCCATCACACCCAGATGTGTTTGAAGTGCAGCACCTTTCTGAGGACTTCTCAGGAAAAATAATGTTTCTTTCCTCAAGAACTCTGCTCCTTATTAGGCACTATTTTATGCTTTGTGTTAAATCTCACTGAAATGTTGCCTTTCTTCTCAGAAAGTTGTGGGATGTCTTTTAGATCCTTTACATATTCAGCTGACTGAAGCTACAGGAGCTACTCAACCACATAGGCACAAGTCCAGGCTCAAAACCAGCCCATAGTCTGAGCCTTGTGGTCTGGAAGTCACCCCTAGGCATCAGAACAGCAAATATTAAGTCTAAAACCTTTCCATAGCTGATGCCTGTGTCCTGAGCACCCCTGTGTCCAGGGCCTTGTTACTACAGCCATAGCATTTATGAGCAGACCTTTACCTTCTGTATAAGCAAGGTTGCCTGCATGGTGCCTAACTCTATCCATAAATCCCTGCAGGGATCACCTGAGACAGCATCTCAGGTGACCAGGTCAGACCTATCACATGCAGGCAGAGCTCCACTATGCTGTGGCGCATAAGAGAGAGGGCTGGAGCTTGGACCACATGCAGGTCCTTGGGCAATGCTGGCCATGCAGCACAACTCTGCAACCACAGGAGGACAATTCCTTCCATCTGTGTAACTCCATGAAACACACTGGAGCTTGCACAGGCGTAACTGAGGCACAGTTTGGTCCTCATAATCTTTATTACTGATGATGACGGTGATGATGATGTGTGAGAAGGAAATAGCGCAAGCTTGACCTTCATGTCCCAGGGGGAATTTGCAGAGCTGGCAGATATAAAACCCCTCAGTTTTTCACTTGTGAACTGAGCAAATTTGTTCTGGGAATCATTAATACATAATGCCATTTTGAAGCCAGTTTTTGGAGTAGAATTGCACATTTGACTATCCAAATCCTTCTGTCATCCCTACACAATTCTGCAACAGGGCTGGGACTGAAAGAAGTCAATTGTACTTCAATTACAGGCAGCCAGTTTAAATAAAGTATCTGCTATTTGCTGCTTTCCATTCATAATGTGATTCCGCTCTGTTAAAATTCATTAGGTGACCTAGATCCTGAGAACCCATTCCTACAAATTGCTGAATGCTTCCTGGGAAGTGCAGCGAGCTTTTGACTCTATGTAATGGGACTTGAAAGAGGTCAGCCCTGGCCAACAACTGTCCCTTACGTCTCTTCAAAACACCATGAGTCTGTTCCCTTTCCTCGAGGAGATGCAGCGACAGCCCTAATGATTCTAAAGGAAAAGGAAAAGCGAAAATACCAGACTTGAAGTTAAGATGGAATGAATTCATGACCTCTTGCTCAAGCCCACAATTAGCTCATGCTCCAAGTGCTGGACAGGAATCGGCAAAGGACTGCAATCCCAGCCAGGTGTAGCAACTTAGAGACCAGTCTCTAAGTTTTTTCTGATGTGCTTAATCTTAGTACATTTTTACTGTCCAAGCTTTTTCCATCCCCTTCCATCACACTTTCTTCCTACGTGAAGACCTGATAGCAGACAAGAGAGGACCATGGCTCATCCAAATGCACCATTCAAATTGGAATTACACAGAGGTTGTGGGTTTTTTTCTTTGCACATGAGCTCTACCAACACTGAAGGGCTTTGATGTGCTTGAAGCACAAGCTCTCCACTTCTGTAGTAACCCTCCTTCATTAGAGCTCCGCAGACGCATCCGCTCAGCTCGCAGAAAGGACACCACGTGACATTCTAATTTACCAAGGTTATTGTACTCACTCTGTACTCCATCTGACATTAAGTAGAGGGAAGAAGCTTGGGCCTATGCTTTGCTGTAGTTGAATAGTTAAATTCACCAAGTGTCAGGAAAGGCAAATGCAAGGCTCTAACAGCAAAACGTAATATAGCTGCTCATCCTTGAAGGAAAGAAAGAAAATACTTGTAAATATATGTAAATTATGGAACATGCCTCTTCTACATTGCCCTCATTTTCTTTTACTCTCTTGATGTGAGTGCTTTGGGTTTGCCCTTTAACTACAACCTATTTTCAGAAGGCATGTAAATGTGTATCTCTCTTCAAGCCTGTGAGCAGTGCTGCTGGACTCTCCAGCTGCTCAATCATAACTTTCCTGCAAGCTGAGAGATCACATCTACCAGCACCATGCACCTGGAGGCTGTCACTTGTTCTACTTGTCTGGTTTGATATAGAAGAATAACACCCTGTAAAGAAATTAACTGCAGTCAGCTTACAGAAAGAAGCTCAAGATCAGTAGTTCAGCTGGTTTTACTGTAGCAGTATTCAGAAAACCACTTGCTGTGGGAAAAGTGATGCTTCTTTTTCTGTACTGTTCCCATAAGCAAAAAAAAAAAAAAAGCTGAACAGGTCATCCCCCAATTTAAAAACTAATTGCAGTGACTGAGAATGGACAGATTCAGCCCAAAAGGGATTTTTCAGAAGGTTATAAGACTGTGGAACAATGGATTTATGATGGAAAATGTTCATGAATCTCAACTGAAGTGGCCACTGATGTAACACTTTGTAAGGCATTACACTTCGAAACATCAAAGAGCAATACAGAACTGAAAATATATTACTGTCTTTTAAAATGGGCTTGTAAGACCTAAACCCAAACATATAATGTTGATCTCTGGGAAAAGAAAGAAGGGAAAAAAAAAGCAACACACAAAATATAATGAAGATAATAAATGAAAGGCCTTTCTTTTCATCATTTCTGTAACTACCTTAAATATCTGCTGGAAATGATTATATCAGCACGGGCTGGACTATATTAAAATAATGAAGAGTGAAGTTTTCACTGTGTTCCCATTTAATCATCACCTCACAACTTTACATTTTAATGTCTGACCTTAGGATATCCTCTTCCACTATCACATTAAGAATGTTGAAAGGAAACAGGAAGGGCCACAAGGGCTGTAGTTTCCTCAGAAGAACAGTGGCTATCAGCCTAATGGACTCTGAATTTCTCAGACAAAGAGCAGCAGCAAGTCAGCCCACAGTCAGAGTTATCAAATGTTCACACAATACATGCCTTTCCTCTAATTAAACAGAGTTGCCTTCAGTGAAGGCACTACCTTTTTTTGCATTATGTTACTGGAAAAAAAAAAATCAGCTGCATGGTGGAACCAAGTCTATAAATAGCCTGATGAAATGCACAAGACAAAACAAGTCCATTTAGTAGTTGGGTTTTTTTTAATAAATAAACATACACATATACACCCAAAAACACTCCAAACCAAACCACAAGAACCAAACAGCAACCAAAAAAAAAAAAAAACAACGCAAAGAAATAACCACAAGCAAACAACAATAAAAATGTAGGAAAGAAGAACTGTCAAATCATCAGGAACTGGTTTTGATCTGTTGTGTCTCCTCCATGTGTCAAAGCCTAGATTTGAAGTAAACTTCTCAGGTCATTAAGCAAGTACATGGCAGATTTCTGGATGTAATTTCTGTAAGGAGAAGCTGAACTGAGTACTGCTGACTTGAGTACAAGGGAGAAGGCAGGGAATGGCTGGTCTCCTTTAATGAAATTGGCAACATTTTCAGAGGGGCAACACAGAAGGAATTATAATGAATAAAAGCAGGAGATGAATTATTAAATGGAATCCTTCCAGCAAACAGGAACACTGACATTACAAATTCTTGTTCAAATAGGGCGTGAACAGGGTGAGGAGGAGGGCTCTCCATCATCACACACATCACATGTATACATATTCATATATGCATGTTCATATAGGGCGTGAACAGGGAGAGGAGGAAGGCTCTCCATCATCATACACATCATATAGGGCCAAATGGCTGCAAAGTCTCTGTCTTAAAGTAGTTCCACATGTGAGAACTGTGTTTGCTTCATGCAAACCTAAATGGGTCCTACTATCTAATATTACCTACATTAAGTCTGTTTAATGTGGTTTTCTTAATGAGAAATAGATGAGGATCTATGCTGGGGGAAAAAAAAAAAATATTTATAAGGAGCAATTTCATTTTCACCAGCCCCTGACTTTGGCTGCTTATGGAAAGTGTAAATGAAGCTGGATAGCTGTGATTTTTTGCAGACAGGAGGAGCTACAGTGTGAACTATGGACCACAGTACTCAAGTCTTGTCATTTTAAAATTGACTTTTCTTTGGTAATATCAGGATGTTTGTACTACATTCATGGAACTCCCTCTGGTGTATAACTTAACACATGAAATTTCTTGCCTTATTCTTTACCAAAGAGCCTGTGTAGCCTGGTACATGGAGGAGCTGCTTTCATGACTGTGCAGACCATGTGTGACCTGTGTTTCTATTACAAATGAAAAGGAGTACCCTGGGTCAGATTGTGGCCATAGTAGGGCTGGGAACCAGGAAAACATCTGTATCACATGTGACCATTAGTCAAAAGTGGCAAGGATCACTTCAGGGCTGTCTCTGTGGCCCCACCAATAAAGATGCCAAGCATCCTTAGTCCTCTCCTTTCTTCTCTGAGTTAACAAAATTTAGCCTTGAAACCAGGGTACTGAAGATCTGGCTTTTTAACTCATCGTCTTTTCTTCACAAAGCCCTTCCCTCTGTCCACGTCATATTCACTTCTGTAGAAAAAAGGAAAAATATGAGTAAAATTTCAGTCTTGTTCATCTGCAACCATGAATCATCTATCCCATGGAAAAAAAATAAAGCAAGTGTGTTTGAGGTGAGGGCTGAAAACCATATGACCTTGCAATAAAAGCCCTTGTTGTGATAGGGTAAAAGGATGGATGGATGGATGGATGGATGGATGGATGGATGGATGGATGGATGGATGGATGGCTGGCTTCATTTTGATATTTCTTTTTAGGCAGGTGGATCAATATCCAGATGTTAATTCTCTTTTTTTTTTTCTTTTCTTCCCTTCCTCTTCCTTTTTGTCTTCCTTTCCCTCCTTTTTTCTTTTTTTCCCTGAAAGTGGATGGTATATATTTTCTTAGATGTTCATAAGAAAAATAAATCAAGAAAGGGATCCCTTTATTTGCTGGACAGCAGTTCAATACTCTAGTCTGTACAATTTTCATGCTCAGAGAGGCAAGGCTGCTCTAAAATATTACTGGAAACAATGTACCAGGCAGAAGAAGGTGTCCCTATGGCACTTTCTCCCTTGATACAGCCTTTTACAAAGCCACGTTCTTTTCATATCATACAGAAGGAGGGGAGGTGCAGGGTTATTTTAAAAACATCCACTAATTAAAAATGAAATTCCTTTTTCTACTGCTTACTCTGGCATTCAACTATAAATAAACTAACAGCAGAACAACTACTGGATTGAAATATCCCTTCAGTTCACATGCTGGTATGCAATATCAGAAAAAAATATATTATTTATGTTCTGTATTTTGAAAAAGAGTGACCTCCTTTTCCCTCCTTCCCTTTTACACACTGTAAATACTCATAACAAAGGATGTGCTGCAGGATGTGTGAAGAAATTTGACTTGTTTTTCTGATAAACATTTAGTATGAAAATATTTTTAACTCATCAGTTTTTGCTGACTAAACACTATTTCAGGTGTCTGTTTCATCAATTTCATCTCCTCTACCTTAGAAACACTGTTTTATGTTCTTCATTCAGAGGTGCCCTGTGTCTTACCATTGACCACAGATGGTTGAACTTGGGTACCTCATTTTTTTTGGATGGTTAAAGTGAAATGAGCCATAATCATCTGTGTCTTACCCAGTTTCAGTGCCTGAACATTAAAAATCCCTTTTTCCCGCATCAGTAGTCCATCATACAACATATACTGTGCATCCACAAGTGTGCTGGACTGAACTCTACCATCTCAAAAGTGATCTTCTCAGATAACCTCACCTAGAACCTGAGGACCACAGTCTCAGAGGGGGTCTAGATACCTAATTCCCACCAAGGATGATGTCTGACATGGGGTCCTACTACTCAGGGCAAACTAGAAATTCTGTTTCTCAGAAGCAACTGATCTCAATTTTAAAAAAGCAAACCAAGTGGTTTTCATAGTGCCCTAAACATTCTATTTCACTCTCCATTTTCTCCAAAGGCCTATCCAATTTTGCTTGAAGCAGTTCAGTCCGACACTGGAAACACACATTCCAAAAAGGTGATGTTTTAACATAGTTCTAAGTATCTGAAAATGAGCTTTCAGGATGAAAGCACATGTGTAACTTCATCTGGGGGAACCGGTATGCAGTCTTGTAGAAAAAACAAATGGTACAATATTTTATGCTAGACTTTTAATGACTCTGTAGGCATTCCCACTTGTCTGATATAAATGCAGCACAAATACCGTACACTTTGCTTTTGGTTGTTAGAGATAACCATGAAGGGAGAGCTCATTCATAATTTCACTTTATTTTAGTACTTCCTAAGTTTGAAGTCTTTCTCAATTCATTAAAAAGAAAACATTCTCTTCAGATTTATGATCCCCATGCCCTTTCTCTCATTCACAGAAATATTCACATTAAAATCATGCACACTCTGTTGTTACATGACTGACATTCTTTTAACAGCTGCTGAACATAATGGCAACATTTTCAGAAAAGGCAAGAGCCACAGCTCTGATAAAGAGAGGTGATATTGCCAAGAAAGGATGAGTGCCTATATTTTCAGTAGAGAAGCTTTTCAATCCCACCCTGAACTCCAGACGCTGCATCCCTTGGTGATGACCTTGCCCCTGTCATTTCACTTCTAAAATGTTGTTGGTTATTTTTGTCCAGTCTTTTGCAGTAGCATGGGATCTACCAATATAATGACACTGGGGATTTTCACCACTAATTTTGATTATTTTATTTTTTTCTTTGTGGAACAGGGACCAATTGTTTAGCTGCTCTGAGTAAGCCCTGCTCCCTGCCTTGTGCTCCAACAGGCTGCTGCTACATAAAGAGGTATTATATAGTAATTGCAGCACTAGCAGGACTCCCAACAGCTCTTATCGCTGACAGGACTGGAGCTGTTTGCAAGGGTTGGAAAATGTTGCAAATGTTTCCTACCCTAACCAAAGTAACTCCATTTTGCCACCTATAAAATAACGCCAGCTTCCTTCACGGTGGCATTTGGAGGATTATTAGTTGGTGTCTCTCTGTTCATCACTTTGCAAATGCAAAGCCCTATGTAAGTGTTGTTATTGAAGGGCTGACATCAGTGAAATACAGCGTGTATTTTGAATTCTAATTTTAAACCAAGGGAAATCGAGTAAGCAAGAGCTGACCATGTGTTAAAAACACTTGAAGCCCTCTTTCTTGTAACTGTTTATCTACATTTTTAAACCTATGTTTACGTTGTAGTAACAGCTGTGTTTAAAGGGGACATGACAGAGCAGACTAATTTGTAAAGCTAAACTTGATTTTGAAGGGAAAAAAAAAAAGCTAATGTTTGAAAAAACACTTCAAACGAAGACAAAAATGATTAAAATAGACATAACCATTTGTTTAAACTATGACTTTCTCAAGAAAAACCAGGCTAATGTAAACTGGCCTACGCGTAGTCTAAGCAGCTGTTCTGTGTAGCTGTTACACAAACTCCTGGTTTCAGGGAGGGATAAAATTTTGACAAAACAGGTCATTCTCAATGAAGGAGCCAAACTAAGGACTGGATTACAAACCAAGTGTGCCTACACAGGTGAGATTTGCCCCAACCTGTCAGAAGAAAGCAAGACAACATTTTTTTTTTTTACCCACTTGCCTTCAACTGGGTTTTAGCCATGTGTATTTTAAGTGTTTGGTGTATTTATTTTTGTCCACACCTTCAGCAAACCCTGAGCCAGCACTGGCTGAGTTTAAATGAAATCACTCCCATTTCCTACTCTAGGCAAATGCTTTCTTAGGGGTTTTCTAGATTTTCTTTCTAACATGTTAAAATGCCACTGAGGTAAATGAGATTTATATATTTCATGGAGACAACCAGGAGAGATATTCTGTCTGTGGTCAAGTCAGTGGGGAACATTTTAATCACCTATACCATCATCATGCTATTTCTGAGAAAAAAATGCTTTGTGCAGAGGGAGATGTTGTCACATGCTTGAGCACTAGTCATACAGCATTAAATCAATCTTTAAAATCTCATTTGAATTCTCTTTCATAAAATGTTTTCTGTTTACTTGACTCATCTGAGGCTTTGTAAGCTGTGTTATCTTCATAGAACACAGCTGAACTGAGTGAGTCAGGGTGGTGATATCATGGTGGTCATATGACTTGAGTGGGTCCTAAGTCAACTTCAGAGTCTTTTGAAAATCAGAAGTAAAATCTAGAAGCAGAGATCAAAGTGCACAAGGAACCAGAGCAGGGGTAGAAAGCAGAAAAATGAGGGTTTGTGCTTCACTGAGGAGAACAGGTTTGTTTGCATCTAGATCCAGACACAGATAGCAATTGCAGGAGCCCAGTCTGGACAGGGTGGATGCGAACATCCAAGTACCCACAGTCTCACTTAGCCTGAGGTTTTAGTGTTGCTCATCAGTTTTTGTCAGCTCTCATTTAAGAGGAGCTGATGTCTCCCAAGTGAGGTTCCTCTGCTATAGATCCGGGCCAGCATATACTCTGCATAGCAACTGGCAGAGCCTGTGAGGACCTCTGACCTTCAGGTCTTCTGTAAAGCCAGAAGGAGGTGTGATCCCAGTGCAGGTCCCCCTGTTCAGGGTGCCTGTGGAAGGAAAAGTGGTACAACCATCACATCCTCAACTCTGGAGATGGTTGCTGGTCACTGCTTACTCCTGCGTAAGTCTCAGCAGTGTCTTAGGTTTGTGGCACCACTGGCTGGAATTTTAGTGCCAGGGAGGTGAAAAGGAAGGGGAGGAGAAGTAGCACCTGTTCAAAACTGAGCTGGCAGCCTCCTAAAGAGGCAAGCTCACTGAGAAACAGTGAACGACCTACAAGCATTTTTCAACCATCTGAGTGTCCAAATATGCTCGTTTCTCAAGTTTAAATTTTAGTAACAAAGAAATCAACACTGAGATGTCAGTGTTTGCCTTAAACCTTTTCCCTCAGTGTTGGCTGCTCACGTTCTTTCTCTATCATGGGCCTTCAGCTACACAAGACAGGGTGTACAATGAAAGGTAAACTTTCATTGCAAACAGAATTTGCCAAATGGAAAGGTAGCTCTCGTAGTTCAACTAACCCAGTAATGAAGCTGTTAAACACTCCAGTACAAACACATGTATGCAAAAGGATGATCTAGCTCTGATGATGCCTCCTCTACCTATTTGGATGCAAAGACAAGGCTGGCTGGCTGCTCCACTTCCCCATCTTTGGTGGTACATGATGATTAAAGAGCACGTTGTAGTTTGGTGAACCCTGAAGCAAACCATGGCATTGCAAATGTATTGGAAATTGGCATCTGGAATAGATTTACACTGTCAAAGCAGCAGAGGAGAGCAGTGTAAAGTTCTATCTGCAGGCAGGTACCATTTTTTCATGACATGTTTTCGCTCCTCTGAGTATCTAGGAAGCCCCATGGTGTAAATAATGCTAACAGGCTATGGGCATATGGAAATGAGGAACATTTTCCCCATCCAGAGAGTCTGTTGTAGTTCAGTGTAATCTGCTTCTGCGGGAGACTGTGGCTATTTTTAAGACAAAGTGGTGTTTTTCTTGGTCTTGTGTTCCTGCTAAAGACACTGTAATGGAAAGGTGATAGATTATATACTCATTTAATGGACATCCAACTGCAAAGCTTCCAGCAAGTTCAGTCTTTGTATAGAATACCAAGGGAAATGTTTTCTAAATTCCAGTTGTATTTATTTACTGCTGGATCGAAAAGAGAACTGTACTGTACCATTAACTTGTTCTCTGAATCCTTATTTTCCCACAGAATGAAAATGACACATTTAATTTATATAGTTTATTTTTAACTTAAAATAATTTGTAAAACTGAATATGCAGTTCGAGGGTACCCATAACAGTCCAATATTTGAGTGGGCAAATGATAAAAGAATACTTCTAAAATACATATATATATATATATATACATATATATAACTGAACAGACAGCTGACTGTAACTCACCAATTCCATTATACTAGGGACAGTTTCATCTATAGTGCCAAATTCTCCTCTGACAGCACTAATATATATTTGGATTTATTTCACTGGCTGAGTTTATATATACAAATGTAACATATTTTTCTTTGGGTTAGGGCAACCTATATTGAATATCTGACTTGCATTATTTCGCTTCTACATTAATTTTTAAGACTGAGAAGAGTCTTCTCAGCATGAGTGATCTCATTTGACTTTAGATGTGATCCCAAATAGGAAATGGAATACTTGTGGCCTGATACTTAATGCAGTGAGTCTCATTTTCCAGGTGCATACATCTGGTCTTTAATAGCCATTTTATCAGGACTGCATCATTTCATCTTGGTTCTTTCACCACAAATGCTTGATTGTAATAAGATCTGACAGTGGGATGTGTCATCTTTTGTACTGAATATATAGAATGACTGGGGTTTACTATTTCTGTCTTCAAGGGACCCCATGTGCTGTTAGGGATGACATTTTTTTTCATG
Organism: Ceyx melanurus; assembly: GCA_024611195.1. NCBI lineage: Eukaryota > Metazoa > Chordata > Aves > Coraciiformes > Alcedinidae > Ceyx > Ceyx melanurus. The sequence continues at coordinate 3,698 of JANHGL010010770.1, read as the reverse complement.
GCAAAACATTGCTGACAAGATATTGTGCAATGAGATTTGCATGACCAAATATCCTGTGAGTAGTCCAGCGGTTACGATAGGAAACAGAGTCAGAACAGCCTGGCTCTGTTCCCACTTCACATACTGACTCACTGTGTGACCCTGGGGCAAATCACTTAGGCTGGAATTTCCAAGGGGGCTGAGATACACAGCTCCCAGGGAAAGCCAGGCAGAGCTGGGTGCTTGGTTCCTTTATATATCTTAGAAAAACTCATGTCTCAACTGTTCTACATCTCAGTTGGCCCACATTAACATTGGGACAAGGTTTATAAAGCTATTTGGGTCCTCTGGCAGAAATTGTTTATTAATGAAATTATAATAATGGCAAAAATTATGTAGTCTTTACCAACACTTTCTATTTGGTAGGTAGAAGCAGATGAACAAATGACCTCCTTTGATCCCTGAGAAATGCAGCGTAGTTTGTTTCTCTTCTGTGAAGGGGATGAGTTAAAAAACTTTGGGATTGTCAAACGTGTTTCCAAATGTAGTTTGCCTACAAACCTTCATCTACAAGGCAGCCATGGCAGTAGCAGCTCTTGGTCCTGTGTCAGCTCATCCATATGGGCTCAAGGAGGCATGGCTTCTTCTCTGCTCCATCACTAGACTCAGTCGAAGTCCAACACTTTTCTTCCCTGCCTCATCAAACCATGATCAAAAAATATACCCAGGTCATTTCATCCTTACCTCCCTCCAACCCACAGGAACCCAGGTGTCTCAGTTTGCATCTTTCCATCATCTCCCACCTTTCATTCTCTTCTCTTATCGCCCTGCCCTGCTTTTAGGTCCTACCAGGAGATGCAGATGCTGGCACTGGTGGGCTTTTGCAGCAGACACTAAGCCAATAAGTTATTGATTATATGCTGCTGGATGCACAACAACAAAGGAAACAAGGAAGCTTGGCTCAGCATTGAATGCCCTTCACATGAAGCCAGGCAGGAGAACAGAAGGGGAGGGATAACAGGGAGATCGGGGTTGGGGGGTGTGTGTGTCAGAACTTGGCACTGAAATAACTTTTAGCTCACATAGAGTGAATTTCCTTTTATCACTAGTAACCTGGGTCATAGAGACTCAGAGGAAACCATCCCATTCCAAATGTTTGATACTGAATGTATTTGGCTGGCTGGCTGCTACTTCCAGATGTGAATGATTCCAGTTTGTGTGTTTGTCAGATAATACAATTTGGTCCCAATCTTTCCTCTTGCTCACAAGCATGGAGTACAACTCAAACCACCTTAGTGCTGCCCCAACTGGTGACCCACACACTGCGGAATAGTCTTCTGGTACACACTGGAGCAACTTAGAGGCTGCTATGCCAAGGCTTGGGATTTCCAAGGGCCTGCTACCACACCTGGATCATGAACATGCCAAAATGCCTTCAGACCCATCCCTTGGATTGTGACACTTGCACTGAGATGGCAGCAAACAACAGCCTGCTACCTCCCAACACCACTCAGGCAGCTCCTCCTGTCTCCAGCTAGGTTCGTTTTAGTGCAAGCTTAGAGTGACAGAGCAGCGCCAATTTGCCTTAGATCAAAGATGATCTGGCCTCATCTTGAAAATGCTTTTTTTTTTAATCTCCACTTTATCTCGTTAGTCTATCCAGCAGCTTTACAAGGCACGTGAACTCATGACCAAAGAGAATTTGAAGCTCACTCATACCCCCCTCGCTAGCGTGCCGCCTGGATCACCAGCCGTCCCACCGCTCACTCCTCTGGCTTTGAAGAAGACCCAGATCAACTAGTATGAGGGAGGTGACGGGGCTGATAAATTATTAGCAATGCAGCTGTGAGGCAAAGAAGTTGAGAAAACAGTTGTGAGTACAAAGAGAGAAGGGGGAGACCGGGTGTACTCTCCAGATAAGATTAATCCAAAATTTTACAAATTCTACAAATCTCTTGATACAGTGAACTCAACTCCTCCAGCAAAGATTTGATGGAGAGGGAAGGATTCTTTCTACTGGAACATATATATATTTAGATATGTATATAAATACACACACTTATAAGTTTGATGCTGCTATATTTGTTTGCAAAGCACGGTGAGCTTCTCCAGAAAGTATTTTTTGTGTCTACGAGTGAGAAAAAAAAAAGAAAAGACTGTTGTCACAGGTTCTGACAGTCTTTGGAGAACAGCTTTTTTGCGACAAAAACAAGCAAAATAGGAAATGGGGCAACTTTATTGCATTCAAGGTCTTGCTAACCTTGCAGTATGTGTGGAGAATTTGTTATTCTGTGGAAAACTTTCACTAATGTTTGGGGTTTTTTCCCCAAAATTTTATCTTGTATTTTATAGGCTTCTTGGTTCATGTGTTTGTTTAAATCTGGGGTTTGGTTTGGTTTTTAATTTAAGCCAAGGAAGGTTATGGCTGATCCTTAACAGTGTTGTAGTTCCACGACAAGAATCTTAGCTGCCCAGCACAGCGGGTTCTCTCCATACACCTTTTTGGTGTATTTGACTGTGTTTGTGTGCACATATTTTATACTTCTGTATGTATAGGGAAAATATAGGTAATCCATATGTCAGGAGTATGCCTTATTTGTGACCATATAAACAGACGTAGGATCAAACATAACGTCTCCTTTTCCTGGTACATATGTACTCCCACACTCTGAAACAGCCGTTTTCTCTCAAGCCATTTCTGCCTCATTGCAGCCTGCCTTAAACAAAAACCGAACCTAAGTGGGTAGGACCTGCAGGTTCAAACCTGCGATGGAGGGTGAATTTGAAAAGCGGTTTTTAAAGGAGGCTCTTCAGTTGCCCACACAGAGTCCTGCGATTTCCACGGCATTGGTTTGCGTCCACCCGGAGCCGGACTGAAAACACCCGTTCCGCTCACAGACGGCGGAGCCTCCAAGCGCGATTTCTGCTGTTCGGGTCCAAAGGGGTTTTGGGGTCCTCGGCTTCGCTTTAGCAAGCGAGGCCGGCGGATTCACACACCAGACACATCCGTTCACTTTGCAGACGCCCCAGACTACTCTCGGGGGAGCCCCCCGGGCCTGTCCCCCGCGAAAGGGCACCCCCAGCAGCGGGGCCCCCGCGGCCCGAGCAGGCTCCCCCTGCTCCGCGGCGGGCAGCGCACCGGCGACCGGGCCGCTAGGGGGGGACCGGGCCCAGGCTTCGGCGCGGAGGCGGCTCGGGGGGCGGCGGCGGAGACGGGGGGAGCACGGCGGCTGAACCCTGCCCCGGGGTTTTGTGCCGTGCCGGGCAGCGCCCTCCCCAGCGCCTCAGACCTCGCCGGCTCCTGGCTCTGCCGCCGCTGGGAAGCTGCCCGCCCTCACGGCGGGACTCGCCTCGGAGCACAGAGTGTGGAGCGGGGGGAGGCACCGCCTGCCCCGCCAACGCCGCGCTCACACCCTGTTCCCAAAGTGACCCCCGGCTGCCGCTTGGTGAACTCGGCCTTCAACCCCCCGAGGGTCTGCGGTGTGAGGTCCCGGCTAATGGTCGGGAGACATAAACAAGAGGCTGAGAAGGTAAGCGCTGCCCGCGGGGTCACACGACCCCTCCCCCGTACGCTCCCCCCGCTCCGGCCGGCCGCCACGCCCCACCCCCCCGTGCCGGTGCCGCCGCTCACCCCTGGCCCCCCCGGGGACGGGCACAAGCAGGTCGCCGCCGCCGGGAGGGGACTCGGTGGAGGAGCTCTCCAGGCGCTGGTACTGCGT
>JANHGL010010769.1:0-43603 GCA_024611195.1 Ceyx melanurus | reverse complement strand
TGACAGGACGAGAGGCAATGGGTGCAAGTTGGAGCACAAGAGGTTTAGGGGAAACACAAGGAAAAACTTTTTCACAGTGAGGGTGCCAGAGCTCTGGAACAGGCTGCCCAGGGGGGTTGTGGAGTCTCCATCTCTGGGGACACTTAAGACCTGCCTGGATCTGTTCCTGAGTGACTTGGTCTAGGTAATCCTGCTCTGGCAGGGGTGGGCTAGATGATCTTCTAGGTCCCTTCCAACCCCTAACATTCTGTGATTCTGTGCTTCTGTGATTCTGTGATGAAGCAGCAGATGATTTAGCCAGGAAACCAACCAGAATCACCACAGAAGGCAGGAGCACAAATAATCAAATTGTCAAATAAACAAAAGTGAAGAGCTAGACACATGAGGTTACTATAAGCTATTTTCTATAATAACCCTCCCACTCCATGAAGAGAGATAAATCACTAGTCTCTTTATGGAGTACATCAAATCTCATTTTGTTCTAATGTGTTAATGTGCACGCTGAAAAAGGCAGAGTTGACTCCTGAGGAAATAATGTTAAATCAGTTCAGAAAAATGAAGTTTGGAAAGATACTTCCATTTTCTTTTTAGTATTGCAACAAATGTATTCATCTGCCTAGATAATCTGGCATTTTAAATAACTTCACGCTTAAGCTCTGTCAATTTGATCTCCCAAGGTTAATTGATTATTTCTACAACAGTCTTGCCAGAAAAGATCAGAGCGCTTACATCTTTCCATTAATCCTTGCTGTTCAGGGAGAGGATGCAAAATGAGAGTACTACAACTGGCTTAAATCTTTGCAGGTCTCTTATTTCTCCCCCCCCTCTAAAGTTGTCTCATGTCTGATTAGTTTCACGTCACGGCACTCCATTTCATTAGTTTCACTGTCATGGCATTTCAAGTATGGTCTAATGATGGGAACATCAATTCTCCTTTTGAGCATCCATCGCTCGAAAAGCCTTAACCCACTTCTTATAAAAGATGATCGAATCAAGGGTAGTAAAGGAACGGTGAAAAATCTAACTGATCTACAGGGGGAAAAGGCAAAAAGTTGCAAAACACCGCTTTCCTAAAATTGACATTCAGCATTTTGCTGCAGTAAACAACCATCAGCATGCGACACAGCCTCTCGGGGCTTTTCGAGAAGAGACAAGCTTTATCAGCAGTTGCATATTTGTCGGTGCCGTCCTTCTTTGCGGTGGCATAGGCGACACAATGGGGGATTAACCCTCACGCGAGGCAGTGTGACAACTCATCAGTTGAAAAACAGAACCTGGTCAAATGGCAGGTTTTTAACCAGCTTTAAAACTGCTGGCATAGAGGATCCCTTAAAAACAACTAGACAAAAGCCCTGCTGTGTTTTGTGGGGAACCTTCATTTATTTGAAATGATGGCAAATTGTGTTTTCCTGTCTGGAAACAAAAATATTTCCTGCCCATCAAAAGGCTGGAAATAAACAGAAGAGAGAGGTTCTTTTCTGTTATCAGGCCCTTCTGCATTTCACCTCTCCTCTTCTCTCCCCTTCAATTCAGCTGGCAGTTACACCTATTCATGGTTTCCTCTTCCTTTTGTTTTGAATGTAAATGAAGATCTGACTAGTTTAAAGAGATGTTGGTTTAAGACTCTCTTAGCAGTGGAGGTAAAGGTCTCTGTCAGAAGAAGCACTCCTGTGAACTAAAACTGTCATGAATAAAATTCCCACCCTGTAGATGGGTGCACAATTTGGCCTTTTGAGAATATGGGAAGGCAGGCAAGGTGTGCCAGTCTCTCCCCTCCTTTTCCAGGTAAAATCACTGCTGTTTTATGAAAGAGAAGGCCACAGCTTTACTCAAGTTATCCTGGAGATATCATGACCATCAGATATTATCAGGTTCAGTGTATTAAATGATAAAGTGAAATACTAGTGACCAAGTGAAATACCAGTGATTTGCACTTGGATCAGCAACAGTGAAGTCATTTAGAAAGATCCAGGGCACCAAAATTAAAACATGTGTAAATTAAACACATGAAATGCACAATATGTGGCAAATTAGTACAGAAAATACTGAGAAATGTGCATCTTCAGGGTTTGCCTGCACACCATGATGTGACAGGTATTATTGCCCTTTGTACAATTATTTAAACCCTGTAGGAATTCCCAGTGTCAGAGTATGTCAGCATACTGTTATTAGACAAGTTTAATTAGGATCTACCCTGCTGCTCCTAACAAGTATTTAATTAACTTCTAGGCAGGGTAATTAGCTTTAGATTGTGGCTGATTTTCTGCCTCACCTTCTGTTGACACTTGGCCTACAGTAAGGCAGCTTGCTTTGCTGACAGTGTAATGGATAGTAGCTCTGGGAAGACTAATATCAAGGCTGACTAGTCTAATAAAAAAAAAAAAAAAAGGAAAACATAGGGAAAAGAAGATGAAGATAAAAGACAAAATAATGACTACCAGGTCAGGGTCCAAAAGGATGAAAAAAACCCTACCAACCAGACAGGAAGACATGAAAGCCTGGTAATGAGAAAGAAACAATCTGACTTTTAAGCATTGCAGAAGAATAGGGAAAAAGGTGTGACACTGAAAAATCAAACAAATCAAAAGGATTTAAAAAGTATTTATTTCATGTATTTTCTTAAACTGGATGAATGATGAAGCTTAATTACTATTTACAATGTACTATTGAGGTGTGTTCCTGTACTTCCCTGAAAAAGTCTTTCCAATATAAATGTATCCTTGAATCTCTGCTCTAAAGAAATATGTCTCACTTCCCATCAGCACAGTAAAGATTATGCCACAAAGTGAGCATTTAAAACAATTAGCATAGACCAAATGAACCATAGCAAATTGGTCAGGTCACCATTTAACCCGTTGGTGGCTTCTTGAAGAGCTCTGTGATTTCCAAGGGTGTAGCTTTTGATATATGGTATGCTATTCTTCTACCCAGTCCTGATATATCATTAAAAATAATGGGACTTCATTCAGTGCCACAGCTACAAAAATTTGGGGGCTAGAGGGAGGGAACTCTCAGGAATTTAAAACCCTTTCCCTATCATTAGGACAAAAGGGTTATAATTCTCTTTCATTTTGAAAGAATAATTTTTTAAAGAAGTCATTTAATTTTTGCAGAGTGCCCCAGGTATCAAAGCACTGGTTCTCCCAAACCTGCTATAGTAACAGAAAGACTCCAGCATTGCTCCAATGCATTCCCCCTTCTAGAAATGCTACTGCCAGGATTTGCACTATTGTTACAGAGGGGGTAAATGTTCTTCCAGTAAGGCTCAGCCTGCTCTGGGCTACTAAAAGTAGCCCAGAGGGATCTGAATAATCACCAAAATATTGTTTGAAGAGGGACCTACATGTCTGACATACCTTTCCATGACAACATTTCAGGAGATTTACAAAGGCTCATGTTTTACATTTCAGCAGGAAGTCTGCTCCACGAAGAGGCAGCACCACCCTTCAGCTGAGTGGGGAGAAACCCAGACTTAGGGCAGCAGTAGTGCTCCATAGGTGTCTGCTGAAGAGCAACAGAGGATAGTGTGCTTGAATTCCCTTCATGAAATTTAAAAAGTTGCATCCCATAAGCTGACATTGCTCTTTAGAAGAAGGCCAAGATTGGATCGCAGATGTAGTGAGATGGTTAAGACAATATACCTGCATCCTATCTGTTCACAGCCATGAAACACACTCTGGGAACATTGAAAACAGCCACCAGACCTAGATGATTTTAGCAGTCACTTAAACTAACAACCATCTTTTTGGATAATCTTAAGAATAACTCCCTATTTGGTGAATAATGCCATCAAAATTAATTCTAATTTTGATTGTGTGGGGTTTTTTTGTTTGTTTTGTTCCTGTTGTTTTTGGGGGTTTTAAACTTTTTTTTTTTTTTTTTTTTTTTTTTGATGTTGCAAGGATAATATCTTTAACACCACCAGAGAAATGAGATCTCTTGCATGTAAAATAGCGTTGTGGAAGATGCCTCAGCTGACTGCAGCCTTCTTTTGATCCAGAACTCTGATTTTATGCTGTTTTATGCTCTTTATCCATTCTCCTCCTCTCTCACATAGCCATTCACTCTGCTGAGAAAAAGGGAAGAATAGGAAAAACTAGTGGAAGTGTTCAAGAAATACTAAGAGTATGCAGATCATGCTGTCCCATTCCCAGTCTGGATGAGTAGTATTCAAGTGTCCTAACTAAAAGGGTTTGAGGTGTATCAGATCAGACTTTGACAACTGAATTTGCTATGACAGATGATAATATTAATTAATATTTTGTGCTAGGTTGACCCTGACTGGACACCAGGTGCCCACCAAAACCACTGTCACCATCCCTCCTCAGCAGAACAGAGAAAGGAAAATATAACAAAAGGCTCATGAGTCGAGATAAGGACAGGGAGAGATCACTCAGTGATTATTGTCACAGGCGAAATAGACTTGACTTGGGGAAATTAATTCAATTTATTACCAATCAAGTCAGAATGAGAGATAGGTAGGGTAATGAGAGATAAAACCAAATCTTAAAACCAACTTCCCCTTATTCCTCCTTTCTTCCTGGGCTTCAATTTACTTCTAATTTTCTCTACCCCCTCTCCTTCAGTGACACGGGGGGACAGGAAATAGGGGTTGAGCTCAGTTCATCACACATTGTTTCTGCCACTCCTTCCTCCTCAGGGGGTGGACTCCTCACACTCTTCCTCTGCTCCAGTATGGGGTTCTTCCTGCAGGAAGCAGTTCTCCACAAACTTCTCTGACGTGTCCTTCTCACAGGCTACAGTTTTTTGCAAACTGCTCCAGCATGGGTCCATTCCATGGGGTATAGTACTTCAGGAAGAGAGTGCTCCAGAGTGGGTCCCCCATGGGGTCACAAGTTCTGCCAAGAAAACCTGCTCTAGCGTGGGCTCCTCTCCATGGGGTCACAGGTCCTGCCAAGAGTCTGCTCCAGTGCAGGCTTCCCATGGGATTACAGTATCCTTTGTACATCCATCTGCTCCAGTATGGGGTCCTTTGCAGGCTACAGGTGGCTATTTGCTCCACTGTTAGCCTACCATAGTGTTCGCCATAGGTAGCAGAGTAATTTCTGCTCCAGCACCTAGGACACATCCCTCCACCTCCTTCTTTCATTGACCTTGCTTTCTGCAGAGTTGTTTCTCACACATATTATCACTCCTCTCTTTGGCTGCAATTGCTGTCATACAGAAGCTTTATCCCTTCTGAAATATGTTATCACAGAGGCACTACCACTGTCTCTGCTTGGCTCGGCCTTGTCTGGCAGCAGGTCCATCTTGGAGCCAGCTGGCATTGTTTCTGTTGGACATAGGAGAAGCTTCTAGCAACTTCTCACAGAAGCCACCCCTATAGCCCCCTTGCCAATATATATCTATTTATTTATCCTGTGGGTGCTTTCAGCATGGCAATGCAGACTCTCTGCCTGGAGGCACCTATGTCTGGCACAGAGATAGCAAACCTCAAAGACACTCCTGAAAGTTTTGCATGATTTGCACTCTGATAGAGCTGCTCCCTGCAAGACTCCACATCCCAGCTGCCCACTTTGAGCTACTTGACTGTCAGGTCCAGCATGCCATACCTGAGTGATACAGAACAGTGGAAACTTAGTTTGTCATTGAAGAATGTAGTGGATTTTTTTTGCAGTAGTCACAATTACCTTTTGGTCATTCCAATCTTATTTTAAAGTACTCTTTGTAAACTTGAATACACTGCCCTTGCCCTCAGAAACATACATGGATTCACACTCCTGTATTAGGTTTATGTGGCAAGGTTTTTGTAGGGGAGGCACTGCATATGTGGCTTCTGTGGGGATACCAGGAGCTGCCCCTGTGTTGGACAGAGTCAGTTCCAACCAGCTTAAAGATCGCTTTTCTTAATTAAATAGCTTTTGTCTCAACTAATTTTATTTTTTCCATATTATATTTCTTCCCCCCTCTTGTGCTGAGGATGTGGAGTGATAGAACAGCTTGGTGGGCACTTGGCAGCAAACCAAGGTCAACCCATTACAATTCCCAAGGAGCGGTGTACTCACAAAGGTGCAAAATTTGATCTCACGTGTGGTCCATTATTACTTCGGTCAAGACTTCAGAGGAAGGAGAAAGAAGCAGCAAGAGAAATTAATCACACAACATTGACATAAGCTTTTTCATATGCAGCTGCTATAGTAAAGGAATATTAGTTTAGTCTTCAGAACAATCATAAAAATTCTTCTTTATAACATCAAATATTTTATATATATATATATATAGTTATTAGGTAAGCCTTTGATTAATTAAACTGATTACCAGGGTTATCCATAACAGCTAAGAGAAAGGCAGTCTCTGCTACTGGGATCCAGTTTGTATAGATAGGCATGTAAGGACTGCATGCCTAGAGGAGCTCTTGGATAGCATGAATGATGGATTCCCTGCCTATAAGGCTTGTAGACAGACAGGCAGCTATATGCTACACCTTCTATGTGTAGTATAATTCTGGATCCAAATTACTATTATCTGTCAAGCATTTTAAAGTAGACAAATGTATATGGATCAGTGTTCATTATCATACATATCTATAATCAAGATGAATTACAGAACTCAAATGAGGCTGGTTAAACATTTAACTTTAATTTAATTCTTTTTCTAGAACATGAAGTGCACAATTTATCTCATAACCTGCTTGGCTATAGCTATCAGGAGCACTAATCACACCACTGAGGGATTAGAGAGAATTGGCTGTTTCTCCTTGCCTCCTAAGACCCCAGAGGTGTGATTATCTCACGGTTACCACACCCCTGTTGTGTCTCACTGCTTCAATGAAATAAATGAACTGTTAAATTGACAGTTATAAATGAAGTTCCTGCTGGCCAGCTGACTGTATGGCATAAAAAAAAAAAAAAAAAAAGAATAAAAAAAAAAAAGAGACAAAAAGAGAGATAAAGTAATTTTAAGAAATTGTTTTTAAATTATTTTGCAGCTTGTTTCCTCCTGAACTTGTGGTGTGGAACTAACATGATGGAGAACTGTCTCCTGCCCAGTGCTCCTTACCAAGCAATCTGATATCTAGGAACTCAGAAAGCTCAGCATGAATAAGCAGAAAAACTAAGCAAAAAAATATGACTGCTAGCTGTCAAAAAAAAAAAAGACATTTATATAGAGTGTATTAGTAGTTCAAATGTGTCAGTCACAGGAGACTGTTTGTCAGGTTACATCTCACCCAGAGCAATGTATTTGGCTTTTATCCTGGTGACAATGATTTCTCAACTTCTGCACTGCTGGCAACCAGCCAAGAGACTCAAGTGAGCTCTCTAGTACACATCTCCTCCCACCTCCATCTCACCCAGCAGCCGTCTTCACAGCTAGGGAGCTGCCTGTCCCCCTCACATGTGCACACACACATGTCCTGGCCACACAAATTCCACAGCCTGGCTCTGGAGACAGGAGCAGTGGCTCCCAGAGGAATCCTCCAATTGTGCTGTTAATTAAAAAAAGTTCATAGTGGTGATAAGAAGAAATGTGTTTTACTTTTCTGCCTCACTAACCTGTGCTACTCTCCATCAGCTTTGTACATTCCAGGGGAGACAGGCTAGTGCCAGCATCAGTGTGAACCTGCTCTATGCCCTCCTACCCATTTTCCATAGATGGCCCTGGGTGGTACCCTAGAAGCTCATTTTGCTCTTATCATCCATCCTACCCTGCACCTCTTTTCTACCTTTTTTTCCCTAGTTTTTTTTCACTTGTGACTCATTCTGGCTTATCATCTCCATTTCCAACACTATCTCCATTATGGCCTTGCAATTGTTGTTTAGGGAGCAGACTGCTTTTTCTCGCCCCTCTGTCATTTGCCAGTTAGGTCAGTTCTTCCTTTAGTTCATATCAGAACTGCCTTCTTGTACAGACAAATGCTGATCCTTTCCTCCTTTAACAGACAGATGATCATTTACTCATGGCATCTCCCTGACACTTGCAGAGTAATCTTCAAATGAAAGGATACCCATTTCATGAGTATTTTATGCTGACAAAACAGTATAAAAAGTTTTTTCTATAAATAATGTGGGGTCATGTCTATTCTATAATTTAGTATATGTACAGCCTTCAGCAGGGCCAAGAAGCTAGTATAGTGGATATGCAAGGCATATGTGTCTTTGAAGCTCTAGTTCTTGAAAAAAAAAAAAAAAGCTTTCCAAAATGCTATCTAGGCTGCCCCTAGGATTTATTATGGGAGAGACACCTCAGGAAAGTATAGAATAGTTTGTGTTGGAAGGGACCTTAAAGAGAGAATTATAGAATCATCTAGCTTGGAAAAGACCTTTAAGATAATCGAGTCCAACAATTAGCCTTACTCTACCAAGTCCACACTGAGCCATATCCCCAAGCACCACATCCATATGGCTTTTAAACACATCCAGGGATGGTGACTCAACCACCTCCCTGTACAGCCTGTTCCAGTGCCTGACAACTCTTTCAGTGAAAAAAAAATATTTTTATGTCCAGTTTAAACCTTCCCTGTTGCAGCTTGAGGACATTCCTCTTGTTCTGTCACTAGTTACTTCTGAAAAGAGACAAGCACCTCACTACAGTGTTCTTTCAGGGAGCTGTAAAGAGTGAGAAGGTCTCTTCCCTCAGCCTCCTTTTCTTCAGATTAAATAGCCCCAGTTCCCTCAGCTCTTTCTCAGAAGACTTGATCTCCCTTCATTAGCCTAGTTACTTTTCTCTTAATCTACTCCAGCATCTCAACATCTTTCTTTTGTTGAGGTGCCCAAAACTGTACTCCGAGGTACAGCCTCACTAATGCTGAGTAGAGAGACAATCACCTCCCTGATCCTACTGACCACACTTTTTCTAATACAAGCCAGAATGCTGTTGGCCTTCTTAGCCACCTGGACACACTCACTGCTAGCTATATTCAGCTGCTTGTTGATCAACAGCCCCATGTCCCTTTCTTCTGGGCAGCTTTCCAGCCACTCTTCTGCAAGCCTGTAGAGTTGCCTGGGGTTGTGGCCCAAGCACACGTCCTTGTTGAGCTCATACAATTAACCTCAGCTGATCAATCCAGTCTAAGTCCCTTTGCAAAGCCTTCCTACCCTCAAGCAGATCAACACTCCCACTTGGTGTCATCTGTGAACATACTGAGGGTGTTCTCAATCTCCTGGTCAAGATCATTGTTAAGATGTTAAACAGAAGTGGTCCCAATACAGAGCCCTGAGGAATGCTACATGTGACCATCTGCCATCTGGATTTAACTCTGTTCACCACCACTCTTTAGGCTTGGCTCTCCAGATAGTGTTTTACCCACCAGAACCACGAGCAGCCATTTTTTTTCATTAGAATGCTTAGTTCCAACACCCATGGCATGGGCAGGGACAATTCCCACTAGACCAGGTTGCTAAAAGCCCACCCAGCCTGATTTTGAATACATCCAGTGATGGAGTGTCCACAACTTCCCTGGGCAACCTGTTTCAGTGTCTCACCACCCTCATAGTGAAGAACTTCTTCCGAATTTCTAATCCTATGAAAGAAAATAGACATTGCTTAAAAACTTGCAGTTATCCCTTTTCATTTGAAAGTTATGTCTTACTGTTAATTTTTCATTTCTCTTGCAAAACTAGTTACTTTCACTTGGGTTCTTATTTGGATTCTGTTCCCACAGTGTAAATATAATGTTTAAAGTTTAGGTTTAGGTGCTTTTTTTTCAAGAAGGAAAGAGGAAGGAACAGAGCAGGTAAGAAAGGACAGCAACCAACTTCTCTCAGGTAAGCTAAAGGAGACTGGCTTTAGCAGGCTAAAACTGACCTTCTTGAATGTTACTTTTTCTTATATTTCTAATTATTTTTTATTATTATAAGGTAAAATTAGATTATCAGATAATCTCATGACTCTAAGACTCCTCAGTATCAGAAGATATCTGATAAAAGCTGTTTGTGTTGAGTCTGTTTAGAAACTGCTAATAGGAATGGAAGTGTGTTAGCCAAGGAAACCCCTACATGAGGTGTTTTATTCTCTTTCCTTCCCAGATCTTGACAAACTCTTAACCACCAATGTGATATTATGTCTGCATGAGAGAATGCACATCCCTGCATTGGGGAAGACTAAATTAATATTGCTGTGATGCTGTGATTCCTTTTCTGGATACTGGCCCTGCTAACATTTATTTTCTGCTTCTGAAATGATATATAGCCAAAGGGTTCTGATGGTGAACTGGCCAGTTAAAAAAATATCACAATGAAATGAAAAGCAACGTTTTTATTAGAAGTGTTCTTATGTCTCTGTGTGAAGACATATGAGCATCTGTATGCAAATGTGTGCACTATATTTGATGTATTTTAAGCCTGCAAGTTTTAAAATCATCAGATGAGACATTGGAACAATTTAACTGAGGCAGAAAGCTCACTCACTGCCAGCTGCTTTTTGGAAGTTAAAGTGAATTCTCTGCTGAATGTTGTTTTTTGTAGGTTTTCCTTGTGAATGCAATAATCACTGATCTTGCCAGGGATTGTGGCTGCCAAAAAGCTCATGGGACTGACAGGTAGGAACATGCCTAACTCCCACATTGCTCATCCTTCAACAGCTCATCCTTAGATTGGAACTGGGAACATTACAGGAGGCCTAGCTTGAAGCTGCAGAAGAAAACTGGCAGTAAAATTGTCAAGCTTGCCAATTTCTTTGGGCCTTACCAAGTGGTAGAGAGGCAATTCATAAATACAGTAAAAAATAAAAAGGAGCCTTCCTTGGCTTACAAAAGGAAAAGAAGAAGAAAAGAAGAACTTCTTTTGATGAAGGTGGCACGCATTAAATGAGAAGAAAAATACATTTGGCCCAATGTCAGGTTTTTGTAGCCTTTTGTCATCAACGTACTGTCATAAGATGGATTTTAAAGGGGGGTGTGTGTAGTCTTCTAAACAGTGAAATTGTTATCACTGTGATTATTGGTTGCAACAAAAGTTTTCTCTCTGCTCTTCAGCATTATCTCAGGGATAGGGCTTTACTTCCACTCTGTGCAGCTAGGAATGCCTGCAATATTAAGTACACGTTGGACAATAAATCTGCAGCTATGTGTGGCAGAGGCTTCCCAGTAATGCCATCAGTAATGGTTTTTAGCTTATCTCCAAGAGGGCACACCATCCCATGGTGTTACACTGATGAAATGCCACTGTCATGGGGAAGTTTCTTTCAGAGGTAATTCATGGATGGAGTATCCATCAGACAGGGGAACTGGCAGAGATGGGAACACTGGAGGAAGTGAGAAGACCTCTCTGGCAGATGGTGAAGGCAGGTTCTGCTCTCAGGAGCTACCTGAGGCACATGGGAGGATGGGCTGATTTCATGGTTGCAGTTTCTGAGAGAAATTGTTCCAGAGATGGGATTTGGTGTAAAGGGACCTGGCTGATGCAACTTACACTTCTGTTAAGCAGTGCACCTCTGTTTTAACCACAGGACTTGGTAAAAACCACATCCTTTTCTTGGGGTTTAATTGTCTTAATATTGGGAATTAACACCAGGAGAGAACAAACAGAAGACTGTGAAATTATATTATTTTTAATAAAAATAATATAACCTTTTAAAAAATAATAAGTAATTAGAATTTGGACTTGATGATCCTAGAGATCACTGACATCACTGTGATAGATATTGCTAATATCTAGTCGTTATTTTATAATTCTACTTTGATATAACTTGAAGAAGTGAATCTTACAGCTATGTGAATAAAATGAAAACTTCTAATTACAGCAGCATTTTAGGACATGGAATTATCTTGGTCTACTTATTACTATGTTTGCTGAGAGTAATTATGCCTTGAGGATTTAATTAGAAGTTTACTTCTATGTATTCACACAAATGTATATTCAGCTAAGCTTGGTTTATTGCACATTTTAGTGAGCAATGAGGAGGTAGAAAGACATTCTTTTTAAAGTTGGACATTCTATCACAAAAAGCTTTAAAAAATTATAATTAGTATAAAATTGGTGCTTCCTGATCAGTACTGAAGAGTAAAGGATTGTGTGAAAATTTTGAGCAATTTTTGATCTTTCAGTGATCTTGCCGATACAATAATTTAAACGTGTGATTTCTGTGGAAACACTTTATAGGGTCTCGGAGAAGCTACAAGCTTGATGATTCACTGCTACTGGCATTTTCATTTTATCAAGCCTGCTTTTTCATAAATCTCATAGAGCAGCTACTACAAAAGAAGCATGATAAACTGGTATCTTATTTGTGTGTACACAAGAGACAGAGAAGTCAAATCAGGGCAAAAGGTCTAAAAAATGCTTATGACTCCCTGCAGCTTGAGACAACGCTCTAAGAATAAAATTCATGATAAGATTTTGCATTGGATAATATAAACTATATCTTCCATATCTTCCATGTAAGAAGCTCACCAGGTGAGTTTTATGAAATGAATCAACCTGTATGCCATGTTCACAGCTTGCCAGATTTAGATATTGCAGCCCATGGAAAGTTAAAGTAAGATCAAATGTATATGTATATGTAACCAGCCATTTCACATTCTGTGAATTGGTGCATTCTACATCAATAAAAGGACCTGATTTTGTGCTTTGAAATCAGTCATTTGCCTTCTGTTTGCTGCACAATGCCATCTGACTTCTTAAAAATTGGCTGATCCTTTTTCCTCATCTGCACCTGCTCTGCTTGAGAAATATCATTTAGGGAAATCTTGGACTAGTTCTGTCTGCTGTGACGTTAGCTTTGCCATCAAGAGCAAGGAAGTAGTGAGGTGAGGAAAAAACCCCCAAGAATGTGCAATCCAAAACAACGAGAGGGAAATGATTCATCTAAACAATCAGTGCATTTCAATTTCATGTGAAAAAAGAATGAAAAGGCTCCTAGAACAGCATGTTGACAAATTTCTTGTAAATAGACACATTAGCTGATATAACCAGCCTACACAGGCTGTAGATCTGCTCTACCAAACTACTGAACTGTGTGCTTTGCTTTAGGTGCTTTGTTATTTTACCTACTTTGTTGAGGCAATTCTGACATATAATTTTAAAGCTTTCTGGAATGACTTTGGACTAGAGCCCTATAAAAATAAATTATTTCCTGCGATATAATGAGACTCAGCCTACATCATCCCCAACAGTTTTCCTCATCTTTAGTTGGAGTGAGATTTGAGACCAGCTATGCCAAGGAAGAACTAACAATTATAAGATCACAGTGAGTAGTCGATGGATAGGCACAAAGGTAGAGGGAAAGGTGCTGTTATGTGATGTTTAGTGCCATGGCATAGGCTCTCTCCAGATATCTCTGTAGGCATTCTGAATCATCTCCCCTTCCTATTTTGAAAGACAGTTAACACATGGCCAATTGCCAGGTGGCTCACCTGAGTGACAAAGTTTCTCTAACTGAAGGGATTTTTTTTCTATTTTTACATTCTATGCTCTAGTTTATAGCCATTGTTCCTTGTCCTATTGCTGGGCACTACAGAGAAGAGATTGGCTCCTTCTCTCTGACACTCACCCTTCAGATATCTGTTGACATAAATAAGGTGTTCTCTCAGTCTTCTCAAGATTAAATATCCCCAGTTCCTTCAGTCTTCCTTCATAAGTCAAATGAAGAGCCAGAACTGCCATAGTGCAACATACAAGCAGTGAATATCTGCTTTCCCAAAGGTTCTTCTAGGAGTAGGAAAGAGGGAGAAGGTGGTCAAGGATGATAGGAACATGATTCTGTACAAGGAGAGGTTAAACAGACCTTTTGAGCTCTTTTGCTTGAGGAAGAGATGATTAAAGAGTGGAATACATAAATTGAACAGAAAATTATTATTGTTTGTTTCTATTTATACAAGAACTAGGAGAAATAAATTAGGAAGCCAAGCAGTAAGTTCAGAGTAAACAAAAAGAAAATGCATTTTCATGCAGTCGAGGGAAAGAGTGGGATGTACTGCCAGAAGATAGATGTGGTTATGCAAATGTCCTTGGCTTCAAGGAACAGACAAGATCATGAAAGAACAATTTTTTTGTGAAGCAACACATTTGAGAATACCTCTTCTGTCTCTAGAGTATCCCTGAGCCTATGATTTCCGAGAGGTGTGAGTGTGTGGGCCCTGTGTATGGTCCCCTGGCCTTAGGACAAAAGGGCTGCAGGGAAAGCAAAAGAAGGACAAAACTGTGGGAATGACAGATGAGAAAATGGGAGGGTGGGTAAAGGTCACAGGATCAAAAGTGTGCAGCTGAAGAACTAAAGGGGGTGCTGAGCACCCAGACAGATTCCACTGCTCCCTGGATGTGTGTGAGGTGCCAGTGGATGCTGCCTTGCCCAGAGGCATGGTAGGAGATGGGAACAGAAACTTGTCTCTCTTAAACTTCCTCCTGCTGATGGTGTGGTAGGCCAGCTTCACTGGGGCCAAGAGGAAGTTATGGGATCGTCTTGGGAACTTGATGGGTCTCTGAGAGGGTGGGCACAGCTAGAAAGGGGAAAGCCTAAGAGCTTCAGGGAGACAGTCACTGTTGGAGGCAGGGTCCTGGATCTGAGCATCCCTCAGTTGTTCTTAACCTCCACACCACTCTACCTGCAAAGGCATTGCTCTGACTCTGAGGCTTTTGGTATAGTGATGGGGTGCCTTCAGGAAAGCAAGAGAAGCAGTTATGAAAGTTTGCCAGGAAAGACAAAGAATCAAGGTAATTAGGACTATAGCTGACAATTGTCATGATAACTTTAAGCATAGTTTTACATTCTCTAAATAATACATTAACAAATAAAAATTGTCTTTTCACTAGATGATGTAATGTAGACTTACCCTTGTACTGAAATGACCTTTCTCCTTCACTTCAATTTTTTTATATATATATATATATATAATTTTTTTTTTCTTAATTTCACAGTATCATTTACCCTAGCTCTCCCTGAGTTAATTGTCTAGGTCTCCATCTTTCTGGCCAAAGATAAGTAGATAAAAATCACCTTTGTGTGAGAACAGATGTTCCTGTTGCTGTCCTGAGAAAGGACAACTTGCTTAGAAATTCTCCATCCTTCTGTTACCAGGGATCAAGTCAGGGGCAAAAAGAAAGATGGTACTGTACTGCCATGCATGTTAAAAATTATTTTACTTGATGGTGTGAAAATACATCTAATTACAAAGTTAATGTAAGTGAATATAATCAAATAATTACAATGGGTAATGGCATGATATTTACAGCTTACAATGATCTAGTTATTATACTGTATATAGTGACATTATCCAAATTATTTCTGAAGTTTTCTCCCTTTAATTGGCTTTTTCATATAAAACTAATTATTTTTAAATGTTTTAGAATTCTGTCTGAATCCATTACATTCTTACCTACAGGTTCAGAGTGTTCTTTGTTAATATTATGGATATTTACTTAATTAAAAAAAATAATACAGCAGCTCTTTTTAAGGTGTAGTGCAAGAAAGCCTTTGAAAAAGTCTAATTTCCATTCTTTTTATTGCACAGTACTGGAAGAAGTGAGCAGAATTGTTAATAAGAGACAGCATGTGGGCAAAGCCCTACCCTAGGTAGCAAGTGACCTTAGAGCTATTCTCTTGGGCAAGCCATTTAACTTTTTTATGCCTTGGTTTCCCTAACTGTAAATAGGGAATGATGATATTTCATCTCATCTGTGAAGTACATTATAATGTACAGATGAAAAGTGACAAATATCATAAGGAAAGGAAATTAAGAATTCATGGAAGGAATGAAGTCAGACTTTAATTGGAATGAAGGCCCTCCACTTTAGTAAACACCAGGCTTGCCTAATTTATGAATATTGGTACATGTCCCCTACCCCCTTCACATAAAGCTCTAATAATTGGTCTTTGTTCAGGGAACTGCCTATGGGTTGGAATAACAGTGGGAGCTCCCTTTGTGAGTGGTTTGGGCCCAGCTCCAAAGGTCCTCTCAATACTTGTGTATTCAAGGCTGCTGCAAACATGAGGACTGATTCATGTAACCCACATTACACCATTTTTATGCCACTGTAATTCCATTTAAAGTGATGGAGTTGCTCATGAAACATAATACTAAAGTAATTCACCTGATTTCAATGACATTACCTGACACAGAACTGAAGTTAAAAAAGGACTAATTGGGGTCTGTAAGGGTGAAATCTTAACTGTTTTCTGAAGTCTCCTGGGTATAATGTGCTGGTATTCTGACCTGTAAGCATTTGACGTCTTTTCTGTGCGGAGGTAAATGATCCCACCAAGAAGGCCAGTGTTTTAATCCTTCTCTCCACTGTCTCATGATCCCTTTTCATGTTAAGATCAAAAGGGCCAAAAAGTGGATTCTGAGCTTGCTGACAACACAAGAAAGCCCCCTCTTTTAATTTGTGCTGGCTAGGTGAATCCAGTGCAGTTAGAACATTGTTGGGGCTCCATCAGAATATCTTCAACCAAGTCAAAGACCATGCTGATCAGCAAACAGCTGCCCTTAGGACTTGGAAGGACTCTACTTCCAAGTCCTTGGTTAAGTCTGACTGTCCTTCAAGTGCCTTCTCATTGTTCATGACAAGGATAAATAATGCAAAAGCTCTGACTTTTCAGCTTCCATTAATCATTTTGTATCTTTATTATAGTGCATTAATGAAGACTGTTATGTACTATAGCCTGTGCTGGACCTTCCTGAAGTTCAGACAGGTAAACAGAAAACAACATAATGAAAGAGGCTATAAAAAATAGAGGTGATTGACTTAGCCTGTGCTGGATGGCCAAAGCAGAGGTGGTTACCCAAAGCAGAGGTGGTTACCCATTAATATGGAGACATACCACTGACTTGGCATGGCTGACTGGCACTGCCTGCCATATGGCTGTCATTGTCCATGAGAAACGTGAGTGGGTACAGCATTAAAAGGACAGAGGTGAGAACAAATCTAGATCTAGCCATCACCATTCTAGGGTTGTTGCCTGGGTGACCTCATCCATTGGGATTTTTACAGAAAAGATAGCATGCTTAAGCATATGGAAGGACTTAAAACACTGGTAGTTACAGACTGAAATCCTTGCAGAAGCTAGGAAGCAGAGAGCATTTCTGCATATGGAGCTGGGTATGAAGGATGAGTTTGAGAAAAAGAAGGTGTTTTATCGTTATAAGAAGGTAGAATATAAAAAGTGAGACAGTCATGCTTAGCAGGAATAATGAGTGAATCACTTGGCCTGATCGTTTGCTTGTTTGGACTTTTTATTTTTATGATGAACTAAGAGCAGCAGCCAAAGAAAAAGACATTTAATTAGATTATGAAGACAGAATGTTTTAGAAGGTGACTACAAATCTGCAGGTATTCTGTTATATCAAACACTAGTTTGATTCCAGTTAAATTGTAGAGTTATCTGAAGTATAATCCCAGAAATATCAGACTAGAAAAATGTGATCTCGTGTTGCTGATGTACAGGAAATAGTATTAATTCCAAGGAACAACAGTTGTATCCCTTGTATGTAACCCAGGAAACATAAAACCTCCTGGATTTCATAATTCTTGAAGGTCTCTTCCAGATTAAAATATTCTATGGCTCTATGATTCTGTAACTTCTCCCCACTTGTAAACTGTAGTTTCTATAATTTTGTAATCACGTCAGGTTTTTAAAGCAGCAAGTTCCATGGATTTGATCACAATATACCTTCTTTTGTGGAAGGCAGGAGAGCAGGCAATGCTGTTCTTGGTCAGCAGTTCAACATAAGAAATAAAAAAACATAAAATACAGCAAGAATACAAGGCATGTTTGATCTATGTATCCTCTGAGATTCCTGATATACAGATCTGGTCACTGAAAACATGACAGTGGCTTGTTCAATCACTGAGGATGTATGATGCGCTTAAACCATTACACAAGCATCCATTGGTATGATGTTCAAAATGGTTTCTATCACATGAAGCTAAACAGGCTTTTCACATCTTAGAGGTCATAGAATGTTTCCATTTGGGGAATAAGATGGCAGCTTAATAGAAAATAGAAATAGAAAAATGCAGAGGAAAGGATGAAAGTCATTCTGTAGTTCTATATAGGGCAAAAGAATAAAAGGAATACAGGTTTTAGGTGTTGGCTGCACAAGATAAAAAAGAATGTAGTAATCCACAGGAAGTAATGATACCCTTTGTTGACAAGAAGGCAAAAAAGAAAATGTGGCAAAGCCCCACTCAGAATTGTAAGTCTGAAAAGAAATTATGGGAGGAATTCCTCAGGATAGACCTTATTATCACTTCTTCATTATCTTCTTGGATGAAAAATTATAAAAAGTGGGAGCAAGTTATCTATATTTGTTGACACAAATATATGGAATAAATGCCAGGGAGAAAGCTTACATGATAATTTACAGAATAAATCAGAAGGATTTCGAGGAATGGAATTAAGTTTAACTGGAAAAGTACAAGGAGTCAAACCTGCTAACAGAAGTGATGAAGTAATATCACTTAGGCAGAAGAGAATATGTAGGAGAGAAGATAGTAAAGAAAGCCTCCAAGTCGCTCTTATGATGTAGCCAAGGAAAAAAAGACAAATGTTATCTAGCTGTTAGGTTATGTGTCTCCAGTAGAGATGGAAATTATATTGTTGAACAGATACTTATATGATAAAGAACCTATATTTAAATGAGGTGAATTTAAGTTTCAGTAGCTACAGAGAAGGATTTTTTGCAGTCATCAGGGGAAAGGACAGTCTATATTGCAAGAGGAAACAAAGAGCTCTGTTTGTTTAGCCAAAGAAAACAGAGGTTGAGAGAGGGAATTACTGTGCTCTACAGATATGTCAAGAGAATAAGCATCAGAGAAAAGTATTTAACTAAAGAACATTATTGACATAAGAATAAAAGGCTGTAAACTAGCTAGTAATACACTTAGACTAGAAATTAGAAAACACTTGCAAAAATCAGAGCTGTAGGACTTGGGAACAGTCATCCAAAGGAGCTATGTGGGAAAAAAATCTCAATCACTTTCAGATAGATCAGTTCATGAAATAAAATCTACAACACAGTCAACTGTGAGAACAGGGAATTGTATCTGGTGTTTCTGAAGGTATCTCTGCATCTAATGCTGAAACATGTTTGCCCTCTGTTAATATCTAACCCTATGGCCAAGCTGTTTTGAATCATGTCTAGAGCACCGTATATATAAATTTGTAAGCATTAGTATTGCAATTACTCAGGAAATTCCAGAGAGGCACCAAACATTCAGGGAAAGAATAAGATTCATGTGTGTGTGTGTGTGTGTGTGTGTGTGTGTGTGTATAAATATAAATATTTCTATTCACATATTGTACATAATCTATATTTCATTTACCTACAGCTTTAATATATTTTACATTTGATTTATATTTATATATAAAAAATATAAAGGTTTTGTGCATAAACTACAGAATTATGATTTAAATATATAATTTTTTATAATAGCTGCTTTTAAACTACTGTCTTCTTTATGGCCCACAAAAACTTATCCTGTCTACATTTTGCAGAACCCCTGAAAATCTGTTGCTTTGTTCACACCTACAGTGCCCTCTTAAAAATAATGTGTTTAACACTAAAAGTCACTACAGCAAAAAGAAAGATTTCCAGGCTCATGTTACTCAACATTAGGTGTCTTCAATATCATATTGTTCAAGACACAAAGCTTGCAGGCAGTAGATGCAAAAAGAAAAACAAATCCAAAGCAAAAAGGAGCTACCTTCACAGTCAATTTCAGTTTATTTTGAGCAAATAAAGTTTACCTCTAAGCCTTCATAATAGTAATGTGTAAGTAAAGACTATCTGATATTCTCCAGCAAGAACAGACTTGGACCATTTACCACAAATCTATGCTTTTCTGACTGCATTATTTATGAAAATATTAATTATAAATGAGAAACCTGCTGAGTGTGGCCAGAAAGCAGTGAGAAATGGTGAAGAAGGAATGTGATCAGTCTGAGAGGACTCCTTGCTACAGAGTGTGGCTCATTGCTGAAAGCTGTATATCGGTGATTGCTCTCGGTTCAGACCTGCAGGTTTTGCTCTGTCACTGAAGAGAAAGGAGCTTATCAGTTTCCTGTTGCTCCCAGGTATGTTTCCTCCTGGCAGGGGGGGTTATACATCAAACCTTCTCTGCATTCTCTTCTGACAGCTCTCTGTTTTGTTTCCAACATCTCTATTAGCTGCAGGATTTTTTCCCTGCACAGTTTTAGTTTCAACAGGTGCCAGGATTTGAACTGGTCAAAGTACAAAGATGCATTCATTCCTAAATTGTCACTATCACAGCCATAACTATCAAAGTGTTGCCATGCCACTTCCTAGGTCAATTTATGGCATAAATACCCTGTCAAAGGCACAATGATTTATTCATTCCCCTCAAAGATAAGTATCATATGGTGGGACTCATTATATGATTGATTTCAGCTTATTTGAATGATTACATTGCTGATGGTGGACGCAAAGGGAGGCATCAGAGTTCTGGGAACTAGACACATAACACCAGTGTGTTTTTCATGGGAGCACTTTCACTTACACTAAATCTCAGGCTTCAGATGGGTAATTCATGTCTGTACCAGTAAGGTTGCCAGAGCTCCTTTAAAAAAAAGATTAAAAAAATCAAAGCCGGTTTTGCTTAAAACCCACAAGAGACTTGTGAGGATCCTTGGAAATTTGTGCCTGTCACTCCTGATCTCTCTGATGGCATTTTCACTAAGTGCCTGCCTCAGTGAGATAGCAAACCTCAGGGAAGAGAGCAGTCTGGGTGGAACAAAACTTGCTTGGTTTTTCTGGCTGTTGTCAGATTGCAGATCTTTGCTGATGTCAGGTGGAAAAGTGAGTGGATGACATTAGCTCTGCTGAGCAATCACAGTGCCCCTCTGTGGTTCCACACACCAGCAGTTATTTCAGTGTGGGTAGAGCCTTGTAAAGATTGTACGTGGAGTTAAATTTGTTATTGAAATGGGAAGATTTGTTGTTTAGGGACAAGTGGAAACTTTGTAATATAAAATACACAATGTCTCAAAAGGTTTACCTGTATGACACATGTGTCTTTACATTGCAAATAACAGGTTTTGGTTTCCCCACAGTAATGTGGGGGGTTTTAAAAAAATTGTTTTCTAATGAGTTATTCTGTAGGACAAACCTAAGAACAGAGTTATTATGGTGGACATATGAATTGGCTAATTAAATAAAGTTCAGTTTCCTTCACACTACTTCAGCACTTTACAACATCAAGTTGTTCAGAGAGTAGCTTCTTCTTGGATGCTGAGGGTGCATCTACATTTAAGTTCAGAACAGTACTGTGTTACTGAAGTAAATCACCATGTTACCTCCACTTGCACTTTGTTTTCACTGTGAAAGCAGTCTCAGAGTAAATGAAACAGATTCCTTTCAAATTAAACTAAACTGAAGCTCATTTCCAGATGTGTACCTACTAGTTTCTAGCTGCAAATAGGCAGAAGACAGCTTGAAATGACCTCTCTCCCACTCCACCAAAAATATCCCTACTCTGAAATGTGTACCTTGAGAACATCAGGTTCTCAGCACTAATTGCTTTGCTCTATGTAGGCTCACTCTCTCTCATCCACACTTCTTGCTGATAGGGACAGGACCTGCATGAGGCTTGATTTGTGGACAGCACAGTCTAAAAGACTGGTGTGACAAAAAGGCCCTGCAGTCCAATACTATGTGAGAACTGCACACAGCATTTTCTTATTATTACACAGAAATGCCATTATTGCCATTAAATTTCATTTAAGTGAATTTACCGACCTATTCTCAGGACTGGAGTTGAAGTGAGGTTTGAATACAAATACTGATGTCAGATCTCCCATTGTCCTTTCTGCTTTAATGAAAAATCCTTGAAAAATTTGGTGTTTTTTAAAGCTGCTTCCCAGTTTTGAGAATCAGTAAAATCAACAGAACTGAAATTCAGTGAAAAAAATCCCTTTTTGAACTTTACCTTTGCAGAGAAAAAAAAACCCCAAACAAAAAACCTCAACAAGAACAACAAAAAACAAAAAGTAAATTCTAAAGAACCAATAAGATATTGCTGCCTTTTTATTTTCTTTTCTATTTTTTGTTCTGGATCTGTTTTCTTAACATTTCAGGATTACAGTACCGAATAACAAATTTATATAGTTTAAAAACTCACAAAAAGTTTCTCTTTCATTGCAGCCTCTTCTTAGTCCCCCCCCAGAGGCATTGTTCTGTTTGTACTTACACCAACATTTGAGTTGATTCTCTGAGGTAACTAGTTCCACCTAGTACGAAATATTTTGCAAAATCACATTTTCTCAAGTTTAAAGGGATACCTATTTAAGAATGGTGACTTGCAAAGCCATCTTCTGGGGCTGACATAAAGAGACTCTGCTGCTGATGCATGCAGCAGGCAACAAGTTGTTTTATACTTACCCTTCTCTGGACCTTCTGATGACACTGGTTTATTTTCATACCTTTTTCCCCAGAGCAATGGCAAAATATAGCTTTAACTGGTGGATAGACATATGCAGGATTTATGTGTTTTACCTCATGGACTATACAGAAATATTGATGTGGTTTTATCTGTTCGATCTTGAACCAGTTATTATAGCTCCAGAGAACCCTGATATTAAGCTGCTCTTTGAGTCTTATCCAGGCATAATGTGCTGTTCAACTGAAAGGCTGGCACTGTGAAGAAGATGCAGAGGGTGTAATCACAGCCATTACAGAGAGCCATCAGTGGAGTCAAACCTACACTTTCCACAGTCAGCAGTAGGAAGCTAGATGAAAAGGAACTATTAGAAACCAAACCTAGCACTCAATGTGTAATAAATGGCCAAGAGAAAGTCTATTAGGGAACTGTTTCCAGAAAAAGACAAAATGGTGTCATATAGAAAAAGAAAAGATTTTGTGCTAGTTTAAAAAGGTCATATATTCAGGATAAACTGTCAACACTGATATTGGAAAGCTGCCACCTTTACCATCACCACTCGTATCTTCAAATTCTGCCTTCCATCCTTTGTAAGAGTGCAGAGTTTATCAAAGGAATGTCTTCATAATCCTCCTTTCTCCCTGCTTGCCTCTTTAAAAAAAAAAAAATAATTTTTTTTTTTTTGAGGAGGATTATCCTTAGGGTCATTTTTAGGTCATTTGTATTCAATGATGAAAAGGAACTGGAGCATTCTAGGTATTTTTGATGCTCCCAGTGGACTCTTTCTCTTGCCTCATCCCTGCCAACAGTGCTTAGGGAAAGTGCAGTTCTTCCCTCCTTCTCAGCATGGGGAAACATCAGTGAATTCCTGAGCAGA
This sequence comes from Ceyx melanurus, assembly GCA_024611195.1. Classification (NCBI taxonomy): domain Eukaryota; kingdom Metazoa; phylum Chordata; class Aves; order Coraciiformes; family Alcedinidae; genus Ceyx; species Ceyx melanurus. The sequence continues at coordinate 20,434 of JANHGL010010769.1, read as the reverse complement.
GTCTCCATGGGGAACAGGGGAGGTCAAGAGAAGTGTTAATAGTCACCTGTGAAAAAGAGCAATAGCCAGCAAGGCCAAGCATCTTTTAAAGTCAGCGTTTCTGAGAAGTTTTTATTCATTCACATCTTTGGCATGAGAACCAGTCCTCCACAAATCATGGAATCACAGAGCTGGGAAATGTCTCATCAGATGTTTAGCCTGACTGTCTGTGTCAGGCATACCTTATCATAAACTCAGAAAAACTTTATTTAATGTGTTCTTTGATTTTGAGGTCTCCATGAGCTCTATGGGGCACTGCATTTATTAGTCCTACCTGTAAAGAGATTTCTGACATTTTTAAACAGTTGATGGAAGTACAGAAGGAACTTCTTTACTGTAAGGGTCACAGAGCACTGGAACGGGCTCCCCAGAGAGGTTGTGGAGTCTCCTTCCCTGGAGATTTTCAAGACCTGCCTGGATATGTTCCTGTGTGACCTGTGCTAGATTAGATTATATGGTCCTGCTCTGGCAGGAGGGTTGGACTCAAAGATCTCCAGGGTCCCTTCCAACCCCTGTCATCCTGTGATCCTGTGATTTTCACAGGTGATAAAACCTTAGAGAAGATCTTTTGGCAAGATGCTAAGTATCTGGTTTAGGGTGGGATAAGGAAGAAGAGAAAAGGGACAAGATGGAAGGTGTTGAGGGAAAACCCTGCTTTTTGTGATCCTGGAGCAGCACTAACAAAGCAGGTACTGCCTGAATCCCTTTTTGTTAATATATCATCATCTTCAGCCCGTACATGGTACCATATTAGAAATTATTATTTTTTTCTTTTTAATGATTCTCCTGTTTCTTTTTTTTTCCTTAGTATGATTCAACACTGAGCTCAGAGCAAGGGTACAGATACACACAACTTATTTCAGGAGCTGATCTTAGGATATAATTAAAGCTAGGATTCTCCAATGGCCTGTGTTATGTAACCTGTTTTCATTGAAATTCATTGGTATCTGGATAACCACCTCCCTCAGGCTTTTTAAAAGAATCCCAGAAGAACTATGACTGATAATCAGAAAAAAAAAGCACCCTTTGAATGCTAATAAAATTAATCTAATCTTCATTAAACAACTGGAAAAAAAAATAGTGGCTTAGGCTTGATATTGCTCAAAATATTGTAAACAGAACACATAGTTATTAAGAGGATTATGGTAAGCTTATGTGGGAAGAGTAAAAGCAGGAGCAGAAACTGGAATCTTGGGCTGAAATAATGGCTGACTTATTTCTAGAGATTTATGCATAATGAAATAATAGATATTAGAAATAACACCCCAGATATCCAAAGGAGCTCACCCCAAAGAATTTTAACTCAATTTCTCTAATGAGTTCATTTCACTAAGCTGAAGACCCTTTGAAATTCTTTAAAACATTTCATAATGTAATTCAGATAAGTGATTTTTATGTGCAGTGGCATTCCCTATACATACAGACACATTAGTTGACACTGCCATAACCTTTACTATAAAGCCAAATTAAATTGTTGCTAATTCAAGTCCTAAAAAATGGAAGCTTCATGTGCTGTTTCAGGCTGAGAGTTTCAGATAATGTTCTTTGGTTTATTAATGAATTTTCAGAAATGATCAGTTTATCATCACCTCTTTTATGCATAAGTCCAACTTGCTCCTTAAATATGCATATTTTCAGTCATTTGCACAAGACATTATGGGCTGTCAGACAATCTTATGGCTTATGTCTGCGCCATAGAAAACCTTGCTATCTCTCAAGAAAGACGTGCTGCTTCTCAGTTTTTATACAACACCTGAGTAGTTTAAGGGTTGACTTATCATGTGGCACAAAAGCCAATTCCTTGTTCTACCTGATGCACTTCCCATTCACTTTGCTTCCCTCCCTCTTCCATCCAGTTTGATGAACACCTATTTTGTGTGGAAACACGTTGGCTTCATAGAAGGAATGAGCCTAAGCATGGCTTTCTGACCTAGTGAGTAGTAGCTTGCTCTTTATCAGTCTAAATCCCAAAGTCTCAAGGTCTGCTGGTATCTCTTATCCAATGCAGGTTGTGGGTAAAATAGAAAAGTGTGTCCAGCAAGTCAAGGGAGGTTCTCCTCCCCCTCTACTCTGCCCTAGTGAGACCATATCTGGAGTATTGAATCCAGTTCTGGGTTCTCCAGTTCAAGAGGCACAGGGAAATACTAGAGAGAGTCCAACACAGGCTAATGACGATGGCTAAGGAGCATGAACAGCAATTTTATGAGGAAAGGCTGTTTAGTCTGGAGAAGAGAAGGCTGAGAGAGCATCTTATTAATATTTACAAATATCTGAAGGCTGTCAAGAAGAAAGGGCCAGTCTCTACAATGTAATGAGAGGTAATGCTCACAAATTGAAATGTAGGCTGTTCCACTTCAACATGAGGAAAAACCTCTTTCCCATGTGGGTGACGGAGCATGAACAGGCTGCCCAGAAATCATGTGGAGTCTTCTTCTCTGGAGACTTTCAAAACCAGCCTGGATCTGTTCCTGTGTGGTACCCTCGGTGATCCTGCTCTGTCAGGGGGGGTTGGTGATCTCCAGAGGTACATTCCAACCCCTATCATTCTATGACTATATATCATCAGAGAAGAGCCATCAGCTTTTCTTCCTCTTGGAATATTTTCCGTTCACTCCCACACTCCTCCTCAGTGAATCTTCTAATATTATGTGTAAAAGGAGCTGCTTTAAATGAAAAAGTAGAGAGAACTCCTCCCACATCCTATATTCACAACAGAAATGCGTGTACTCCTGTAGTATGATCTTTTTTCTCATTATGGCACTCCAGAACTCATGCTTGTTCTTGAAGCAGGAGTGGGTAACATGGGAATAGAGGAGAGTCTTCTAAATGTGGAGACAGGCAAGGGATGCTGCTGGAAAGAGCATTGATCAAAGATGTGGTCATGGTGATGAGAGGGTAAGACATATCTAGAAGGTGGTCCGTCCCAGTGCAGTGAGACAGTCATCAGCACTGCTTTGCTGGGGATGGTGCATCCAGCCTGCATTTGAGTAGAGTGTTCAGGGGGAGAAAAATTTGTTCTCATTTCTTTTTGTGAGCTACTGACAAGCTTTACTGAGTCCTTACAGGAGGCTGTCTCTGGCAGGCTCTTTTAGTCATGTAGGGCTGGTAAGTGGTTGCAACATATTACTAGTTATGGGACAAAAAAGAACTGGTGAATAAACAGGTATAGAAACCAATGGGATGAGTGAAACACTGGGATATGTGGCATGAGCACATTATGCACCTTTGTATCCAATTTTCTTGGCAGAATACAGCACTCCAGTATCATCATCCTTCTTCATGCTAAAAAATCAGTATAATTCACATTTGCTCATTCTGTGTGGTGCATGCACAGCTCACGCATGGTAGTTATACCCAGGGGCAAGGCAAACAAAAGAGCAATATATATATGAATACTCTCACACTCTAAGAGCAAGGACAAAAGTTCATGTCTGTTTTTAGGAATGAAGGCAATACAGAGACTTGGAATAGCAAGCAAGGGCCTTGCCTCTGGGTGCTTAGTGCCTCCTATCTTTGGTGAAACAAGACTTTGTGTTACTATTCTTTGTAGTTATAGCTGACCTTACTGAAGATATCTGTTTACTTGATATTTAACTTGGTGGAAACAACCTGTGAAGTCATAATAATGGTTAAGGATTCAAGTCCAAAGAGGAGATTTAGTTCGCTTTTACTGACTGACTTGCTCTTGTGTATTGAAAAGTTCTCTTCTCTTAGCACTTGATGAACTTTTCCTCTGATTACTGCAGGTAACACTAACTCTTTATCCTAAAGAGAAACCACTAGTGACTAGCCAAGCTTTACTTGTTACTTTAGTCACTAAGTCATTGGATAGCATGATCTTAAGGTAATTTAATGCCTCAATTGACTTGGATCTAAGCTGAGGCATTTTTACTGCTTAGGCACGACTGGTTTATAACTCATTTATGCAACATGCAAAGAGCATTAGGATATGATACATGTGTTTTGGTTTTGAAAACAAAAAGTAAACTGACCTTATTAAGTCTGGTGGTCTGTGTGTTATTATCCACTGGACATGTTTGAATTAGGCATTTAAAATATGCTTCACAGTCTCCTGATCCCTTTGCTACACACAATGGTAGATAGAGTAAGTTCAGCAGTACCAGGCGGAACAGATTGCAAGGAAAAGTCACCCGCCAATGGTGATGATAAACAACCTTTTACAACAATTATCTAGTTAAAACACCATTAACAATTAATGACATACATCAGAGAACTTACTGAACCCATTTAAGACTAATTTACTGACTATAAAGATATGGCATTAAGAATTTATGGATCATTAGCTTTTATTCTAGAATGAAATATTGCTGACTGAAACTCTCAAAAACTGTTGAAAACAATCACTGATTAAAACCACAGGAAATTAAATGAAATAATACAGAAGGAAAGGAAATGGAAGCAAGGTTTGCAAATGTTTGCATAGGGGAAACTAGCTTCCTATGTCACTGAATGGATGAAGATTATATTTTCAGACAAGAATGAAATCTACAATTAAATAATTCAAACAAAATTTTAATGTGCAATAAATCCTTCCTTCTTTAAACAAGTAAAGTTACATCATAACTGATCAAAATTCCTATCATGGACTATAAATCACAGTCTTATTTTGAAATGCTGTTAAAGAGACTATAACAATGTTTAAGTTAATTAACTAATTCCTCCCAATAGTTAATACATAAATTCAAATTTAGCAGCTGCTCCAGCCTTATATATTAGAATTTCAATTACGCCTTGAGGCCAACACAAGACTATTAGAAATGGATTAAAACTAACTATAATTTCCAGTTCACTGTTGCCCAATGAGACTAACCCAGAGTGGAGCTCCACATATTTGTAACAGGAAAATCGTAAATGTCATATACTCTAAAATTATACAGAAGGCTTTTAAAACAAGGTGAATTACTTTAATCACTCTGCACTGTTTCTGTAGGAAACTTTTTTTTTGGTGTGTGTGATTTTTGTTTTTCTGAGAAACTGACTGCCAAGTAGTTCTGGAATAATGACAACAATATTTTCACAGTATTTCCTAGATTATTCTAGACTGAGAGTGTAAAGCTTGGATCTCACACTTGAATGGTCAACTCTCGTATAATTCACACCAATTTTGTTCTGTAACTTCTGTAATAGTTCATAAGCTACCTCTGAAGTACAGCAGCATAACAAAATAATTGGACTTTAACATATTTGGGAACAAGGTAATCAACTTTGATTTGTAAAGTAAAAGGAAGGGAAATTTGACAAGCCCCATATTTACTGTGTCTAATAATTTTTATTATAAATTTTGATCTCCTTTTTCACAGCAGTTCAAGTGCCCTCATGATCTGCAGAAAGATTTTGTTCTTTTACTGTAGAAGAACCTTATTTGACCTTCCAGTACTGAAAGGGGCCTACAGGAAGGCAGGGGAAGGTCTTTTCAAAAGAGCTTGTAATGATAGGTCAAGGAGTAATGGGTTTAAGCTAGGAAAGGATAGATTTAGGTTGGATATTAGAAAGAAGTTCTTTAGTGCAAGGGTGGTGGATCACTGGAATGGGCTGTGCAGGGAGGTGGTGGAGGCCCCATCTCTGGAGTTGTTCAAGGTCAGGCTTGATGAGGTTTGATGAGGGTCTCAGCAACCTGACTTAGGTGGAGATGTCCCTACATGTGTAGGGAGGTTGGACTGGATGACCTCTGGAGGTCCCTTCCAAACTAAGAAATTCTATGATTCTAAGAATCAAGTCATGAGATAAGCTAGTGCAGGATTTAAATTGTAATTGCACAGTTGCTAAATCAGAGTCCAAACTGCAGTACAGAACCTGAAGGTGTTTTGGAAAGTCAACATCACCTGCAGGAAGTCAAGACAAACCAACTTGAAGTATGTATCTCTCAGGAGCTCAATTCACTTTTAGAGTAGAGGCAGGTTCTTCTGTCCAGTGAAGAGCCTCATGGTAGATACTGCAAGTCTGAGAGGCTCCTGTCTCTCCTCAGTAACCTTTAGGTAAGTGCCCTCAGTACCTATAGTTGAGGTGAATGGAGATAAGGGAGGAAGGAATAAGGGTGCAGAGCTTATGCCACTTCTGTATAGAAAAAAACCCCACAAATTTCACTGCCCTAGGAAAAAAAAAAACAAAACAAAAACCCACAGACACAGAGCAATAAAATGACCTAGATCCATTCTAGGTTTAAAATTTTTCCAGTTAGTTGGTTTCATAGAGTTGCATTATATTATAATTTGAACCTCTGGATAAAGGACCTTATTTTTCCATAGATGAGTAAGTCTCCATTAGATGCATAGGTGATGCATCTAGCACACTAAGATGTCCAACAAGAATTCAGATTTAGCAGTGACTCCCTTAATTTCCCAAGTACATCCCACCAGCAAGCACTGTAAGGCTGAAAAGTCTTTACAACAAGCCAAACTGTGAAGATTTTGTGATGTCAGTTTTGGATCTAGAAATATAATGGTAAGCTTAATAAAGAGATAATTAAAATAAACATGTGTTAAAATGTCCTCAATATTGATTTTGGTAGTGGAGCTGAAGCTTTAGCAAAATGTCTTCTTCAGTGTTAACACTGTTTATTTTACTGTAACATTGGCAGAACTAAGCACAGCATTTCTTAGGGAACCATGCCATTTTTATTTTGGCCCTTGCCAGAGCTTCAAAAGATTTAGAGAGATGCATATTATATATATATATATAATTATTATTTTTTTAATTAATATGAAATTATTTCTGGCTATCATCTGATTTTCAAGACACTATATGTTGTATTCTCGCATCTTTTAGCATGGCTTTTTTTTTTAATCTACACTTAAGCAAAAAAACCTTCCTTTGAGCTCACAGACTAATCACTTTCCAAACATTTTACAGTGTGTAAAATTGTCTTGACTTCACTCCAGGAAATCTTTGTCACTGGATACATCAAGAAGCCAATGCTAAACTTATAATGAAATCTAGTCTATTTTCTTCAGAAATTCCTCACTTACATATTGATTTCCAGGAACCATTCACAGACTTCTCAAATGTTTATTAAATACATAACCGAATCATGCGATGTTTGCTCATAGGAAAGACTGCACTAAGTTTAAATTAATGAAGGATGTATGAGTAGAGATATTGCCACCTCATGACATGCAAGGTAAATGTAGTGAATTATGTAATAGACAGATCCTCAAAGAATGCAACTCTGCCTACCTACATAATTTAAAATTAGTATCTGTGCCTGCATATGCATATAAAATCTGTATTACTGTATCTGCTTAGATACAACTGGTGCAGAAAAAGACATTAAATTTTGGAGAAGCACGTTTACAGAGTAAAGCATATATCCTAAAGTCCATTGCTTTATGTTTTGCAAAATACAGTATTTATGTTGTAATATGCACTTCTTAAGCATTCTTTTGTTGGTTCCGATATTTGCCACATTCATTTGTCCTCCACCCCATCATTACCCAGACTTCTCTAAATTCAAAACCAAGTGAAAAGATCAGGTGAAACAGATTAGTTTAAACCAAATACATATTAAGCAATGAAACTACAAGTTTATCAGGTTTATAAAGCAAAATTATCATATAACCTAGTCTTCAAAATTCCCTGCCAATGCGTCCCATCTAAAATATTCCAAACTTCTATAGCTCATATACAAAGCCAGCCTTTACTTCTCTTTAATATCATGATTTCATGTCTTGGAAGAGTACAAATATAATTTTAAATACCAGTGTTCTTCTACTTTGATGGTCTATGCATATAAATCAATACTAATTGCTATATTTTCAAATAAGTTGGAATTGTCACAAAATTATTCTTTGAAAGAGTAGCAAACATTTTCTTATTGAACAGGGTCATGTAATTATGTAGTTTTGTATGAGGGTATAATAGTTTGATAGTCACTAGAATTAGCTCTGTGTAAGAAAATGAACAATAAGGACTATTTTATTTTTTCTCTGTCTGCTCTTCCAGGCAGTTTTCCTTCACAAAAAAAACCAACCCAACCAAACAACCAAAACCCAGAAACAAAACAAAACAAACAAAAACAAACAAACAAAAAACACAAAAAAACACCAAAACAACAAAAAAAAACCTAACAAAAAGGACATAGGAAAGATACATAAAACAACTCTTTTTTTAGAAATTTAGAAGAGAGGAGCTGCCATCAGGTCTTTCTTGAGGTTCTTATTCTAAGACTATCCGTTCTGTCTCCTTACTTGTTCACTGGGAGAGTGGAAGACATACATTCCCAGGTTATTATTAATCTAGTCTGATATGTAATCCTTTATATATTGCTTCTCATCTCTTTGTAGCATTTATAGTATTTCTATGAGGCTTGTAGTAGTTGATGAAATTTGGATTAATTTGATCTGTTTATGTGTGTGCATGTGCACCCATGGCTTACACTTTTGATTTGGGTTATCAGATACTAGGGAGATAAGAATAGAAAATCATATTAAAATTATCTTCCTACTTGTTCATCTCCTCTGTCTTATTTTTTTTCCTCTGTTTATATACACAATGAAGTTTATTATAATAAATTGAGGTTACTTCCTGTTTGTGAAGTAATAATTTTCCTCTTTGCTGAATAAATTGATTCTGAGGGCCATGTTGGTATTATTTCATTAACTCAAAGGCCAAAGACCTTCTAGCATATTAGCCTAGGATGTAATTATTACTAAATTAAAAGGAAGTACCCTTGAAATATTGTGGGCCAAATCCTCAGTTGGTTTAACTCAGCATTACTCCACTGAAGTAATAGCAAGGAGATGTGCATATTCACTGACAAACAATCCAGCATTGATTATAAAGAGCCCTAGGAATGATTACTAATAGCTTACTTATTGAGAAACAACTTCCAAGCGGTTAACTCCATCTACTTTAAATTATTTTAACTAATTTGGAGCACATAAATTGAGGAGTTTAATTTACCTATACAGCAGTAATGGAGACAAGGAGGCTTCTTCAGAGAGTAACTGAGAATAGTTATCCATTTATAATAAATGGTTATCCATTTATACCAGGGCCGAAATTAGTTGATTATGTTCTCTGTCAGGAGATAATAATGTGATTGCATTCCCAAACAGATGTATGACTTAGCACTTGCTCACTGATGCCAGAGAGCGAAGCCAGAAACAATTTCTATGGGCTGATGTCACACACATCATATAATCCTAGCTAAAAATGATACTGGAGCTTATCCTGCCAGTCATTTGTCCGAGGGCTGTGAAGAAGGCTTCTGAAAGTTGCCATTAGAACAGAGTGCAATGTGCTGTTTCCAGTTATTCCTGGTAAAATGTGGAGATGTAGTGAAATGTTATTAATCAGAAATCTGAAGATGGAAAGGGCTTTTGAGAGGGGTGTCACTTTTTTGTCTTCCTTCCCAGAGAGACGACAAACATACCTGCTTATAGATGCTACTATGTACTTTCCCTAATGGCTCTTCATTCCTTCAGCAAAAGAAATTCCTTAATGTTCTGGGAAATTATTTGCAGTGCTTCTCTTTAAGACTTTTCCTTAATATCTATGGAAAACCTGCTCTGCTGTAGAGCTATTTTTGTTGTCCTTCCCTGCATGTGCATCAAGAACTGATTCTCATGCTTTCTATACATCTTTTACAGTGCAGTTCAAAGATTTCAATGGTGTAGACAAGACTAAAAGCTGACAGTCAACTTTCAAGAAAAAAGGCTGAATCCAAACTGTGCTTGCAAGAGGAAAAATGTAGAGAACAGACCTTGTTACTCCTGGCTCAATCCTGGAGAGTGTCTCTTGCTTCTGGGATCTCGTTTTCCTCCCCAGAATAACCCCACCTCTATCCGTCCAAGCCCTTTTCTTGGCAGTGGTAACAGCAGCAGGAAGCCTGGCTTTCTAGGACTAGCACTGGCAAAGCACTGTGAGGAACCCACAGCTGTTTATCTGCCTCCAGCAGTCTGCCACAGCTGCCTCTGCTTACCCATCATAAAGATCTTTTTGCTTTTACATGTTGAAGGATTGCTGCTTCTTCTCCTTAGCTTGATTTTTCTTCCATCAGACTTTGAGACTGTTTCTAAATTCTGTCATTCTTGTTTCTTTGTCTGTTGGCTTCTCCTTAAAGGTGTGTTTGGTATAAAGCATATTTGAGAAAATGGAGCAATGTGGTGTAGTGGATGCCTGACTGACTGGAAGTGGAACAGTGTGTTGTGTTTCTTACTTGTGACACTCATCTGAGTTTCAACTAGAATTAGATTTATCTTAAGATTTTCTCCAGGAGTGTCACAACTTCTACTCGTATTCACTCAGCAAACAGCTGTAACAGCATCTCCCTTTCTGATGGATTTTTGCCTCTTCAGTATTTCATTTTGTAATTGTGTATCTGATGTTTCTTTGTGGTCTAGTGCTCTGCATTTGTCTTTCTTGTATTTCAAGTTTGATGTCCAATGTATCAAGATCAATTAGAGTTTTGATATTGTGTTCCTTTGCATGCTTAACATTATGTCATCACAAATGTCTTGAGTATATTCTCTGTTCTGTCACCCAAGTCATTCATCAACAAACTGAATCAAACAGGGCCTAGGACAATTCCATGCAGAATCCTGTTTGAATAATTTCCATGCTGATAACTCATTTGGGGTAGCTGTACTTCAAATTATTTTTCAGCCACTTTTGCATCTATTTTATTATGATTTTATCTAGGCCCTATTTCTGTAATTTATATATACCAAGATATGCAAAACAAACTCAGAAACCTTACCAAAGTATAGGTATATTTCAGGTATTACTGTGTCATTTTCAATCACCAGAGAAGCTGTCCTTCTGCTGGGATAAAGTAGATTGATTTGACAAGATTTACTCTCAATAAATCAATGTTGGCAGTTTTAATCACCTTAATATCCCAGCGATGTTTATACATTGATTGTTTAATTTTTTTGTCTAATATTGCTTCTGACACTGAATTAGGCCATGTTCATATTCCTCCCTTTTAATGACAGAAACCATGCTGACTTCTCTGCCTTCTGAATCCTTTATCTCCCTCCTTAAGTTGTCAAAGGAAGTTCTCATACCCCAGGGATTGCTTTGGGTGATTTTTAAAGTGCTCAGTGGTGAATTTTGTGAGGAACCACTAGCTTAAATACATATGAATTAACTTAATATTACTGAACCAACCCCTTCTCTCTTCTGGCCTTTATACTGTTCTCTTTTAAATGAACAACAGTAACATTTATTCTCAGATATCTTTTTCATGACAACTGAAGCAAATTAAGTATTGGATGATTAATCTTTCTTTATGACTGTTTGCTGTCCTCCACCATTAAATGCTGAATCTAATTTTTTTTTTTTTAACATTCTCTTAATTTCAAATGCAAGTCCTTATTGATATTAATTAATTTTGTACTTTAACACTTCTAATTTTATCGTCCATGCTTAGACTCATAGAATTATCTGTTTGGAAGAGGCCTTCAAGTTCATCAGGTCCAACTGTTAACCCAGCACTGCCAGGTCACCATTAAACCTATGCACAACATCTATATGATTTTTAAATACCTCCAAGGAGGATGACTCCACCACTTCCCTGGGCAACCCGTTCCAGTGCTTAATAACCTTTTCAATACAACAATACATTGGTTGTATTAGTGTAAATAATTGCTACAGTGAAATACAAAATCCACTCTACAACCCTTAGTCATATATTGCTTTTCCTACTTGTCTTTTGATTTTCAAAGGTTTTCAAACCTCTATATTTTTATCTTGTTCTGCTTCCTGCTTCCTTCCACACTGACATAATTTGCTGTTGTGCTTTTCATGTAACCTTTTTCAATAGCTGACAGATCTTTTGAGCCTCTATCCTCAGCAGTTGCTTACCCAGGAAAACCTGCTTCAAGGAGGTTCCCTGATTTTATGAGAATATGCCTATTTTGAAAACCATGATTAGTTATAGAACATAAGATACAGATATTGGCAGAGCCTGAAATGAACATAATAATTATTTTTTTTTTAAAAAAAGGCTGAAATATTTATGCCAGAAGCCTGTAAAGCATCTGTCTTTTATGTGAATCAGGAAATATGATGACTTTTTTTTTTTCAATTAGAAAACCTCTAGACTTTTAACTCCATCTACCTTTGGTTCACATATATAATTCTGACATACATTCTAAACGATCAAGCATACAATGATTGTCTTAGAATCAATGCATTTCATTGTCATATTAGTTTCTTCTTGTCCTCTATAAGCCCTGATTTCCATAGCAAAACTGAGTGGCAATGAAAGGTTTAAAGTAAGAAAGTAAGCTTTGTTGTTGCAGAGCTCTTAAACTTGAGTGTGAAGCATGGGTGGTCTCATTTGCTATTCTTAGCTGTTTCCTTGCCTTGTGAAACAGTTGTCAGAGAACTTTTCACTCTTGCTGTGAGATAGTATAGTTTCAGTCCTGAAGCAAAGAATATTTGATGAGATGTTGTTAGCAATGTAGAATATTGGTATATTGGAAGGGCCCAATTAATTATACATCTAAAAGAAACAAATAGTAGATGCTTCAGAGAAAGATGCTTGTCTTTAATCTGCTACATCCTTGTGGTGTTACTGAACAGCTTTGGACTCACTTGTTTGAGGATAGGATAGCACTGTTCTGTGCTTAAACCAATTGACTGGACATCATCCCATAGATATATAGATGAGTTATACTGTGAGTGCTTTAATTGTTAACTTGTTCTTGTCTATGAAAAAGAAATTCTTTTACCTACAAGCCAAAGTGAGACTGTGAGACTAATTAGAATTCAATATTCTTGTAAAATACTGCTGCAAATGTGTAGCCATAATGAAAGTTCAAGAAAAAAAATCACTGCAGAATGAAGAGTAAAGAATTAAAAGGGGATAATGTTAATTTGTTCATTTCCCAAGATTTTTCCCCTTGACCTAGGGTAAAATGCTTTTAGCCATAATGCCTATGACATGAGTGCTTAAGTATTAGATATTCCTCCTAGGCAAATACACTGAAACAAGTTTTTCTACATTGCCTTTCATCAAAGAGGTAATTTTTGAGGTGGCAAGTAATACAACTAATTCCAGCCACAAAAGGGGAAGCAAGATCTCAGCCTTGTAAAGAGGAATAACATAAATGAGAGATCTTTCTATCAGCTAAGCCTGATGAATTCCTCCAAGGATACTTGAAGAGCTGACTGATGAAATCTTATGGCTGTTCACTGTTAACTTGGGAAGGATAAATGAAATGTCCCTGAAATTGTCTCTGGACAACCATGGTTTCTATCTTAAAAAGAATGTTGCTGACTACCTGACTAGCACTATTTCTAAAAAGAAATGAACAGCCAAATAAAATATTTCTAATCACCTGAAAAATAAGGAAATGACAAGCAGTCACCACTGATTTGCCAAGAACAAAAAACATGAAGCAAATATAATTTATTTCTCACAGTGGGCAACAAACCTAGCTCACTGAGAAGAAACAACAGATGTTATTTTTCTTGATCACAGAAAACTTCTGACATCGTTTCACATGATATTTACATAAGCAAGCAAAGAAAAAAAATGTAGAGACAAAAAAAATTAATGGGTATCTATAAAATGAGTTTGAAAACTGTGCATTTGGCAGTTTCACTGACAAAACAGAAGACTAAACTGTGTGGACTTTCACAGGAGTTTATCCTGGTTACTGTACTATCTGATACTGTCATTTATAATCTGGTTGGTGGACTAGAAGGATTTCCATTTTAGCACTGCAAGGCATGCAAATCCTTTTCTTGAGTCAGTGCCAGAGAGACTTCAGTATTAATAGCTTTGGGTTTTTTGCCTTTTTGCTGTAGGCAAGTAGTTAGAAATGCAATTATGCTAGCTTGCCCACTTAAGAGTGCTCCCTCTCTAGAAGTGTATCCTGCCTTATTCTAGAAGGGATTGTACAACACCAGGCTGGGCTCCCAGATGATGACTGTCATCTGCAGAGTCACTATTCATCCAGCAATGATTCCCTCCCCACTCCTCTGCAATGGATCTTCTCACACTCAATGAGCACGACTGTATAGTCACCAAATTAATGTAATGTTGTTATTTGTGTGCTGGGTGTGTGGGAAGAGCAGCAGCATGCACACTGTTCAATGGCTGTGTTAATGTCAGTCATAAAAAATGAGTAGGCTGCAGGACTGATGAGCATTTTCAAACTGTGACATTGCAGCCAATTGGATCATTTTTCTGACTGCCAAACACATCATTAATTTAGACATAATAGCAGTGAAACAAGAAGCAAGTAAAGGGGGATGGGTCCAAAAGGCAAAAGCCAACAGGTTTCATTAAAAAAAATACAACCTAAAGCAAAAAGGGTTTTGTTTGGCTTTGTTTGCTCTCATTTGCTGATATGTTGAATCCTACTAATTGATTCCATTAACAGAAGACCCGTCTTTGTGAGGAGACTGGCGTTTTAAGGACAAATGCTTTTGCAGATCGAGTATAAAGTTGATGTATTTGGCCTCTTAGGCAAGATGCAAAACAACATCCTTGAAGTTCCATTAGCAGAACACAGTGTTCACATCTACATGATCCCCATAATGATTTCCTTATCAGCTTTACTTTAAAAAATAAACAGAAGTTGAGAAAACTGCAAGAAGAGTCCCTAAGGAAAGGACAACTTCCTGAGGATTCCTTATGAAATTTTTCTTTATTCTTCCACCAGGGAGGTCTGCCACACTTTCCATTAGACAATGGAAACTTCTTAATCCTAGAGAACTCTCTGTCAGGAGTCTGCTTGCCCTGTTTTCCATCAATGCTTCCAACTGCCTTTAACAGTGGTTAGTAGGCCAAGACAGGTTCTCCTCCCCCTATAGTGAGGCCATATCTGGAATACTGTATTCAGTTCTGGGCCCCTCAGTTCAAGGACAAGGAACTGCTTGAAAGAGTTCTGTGCAGAGCCACAAAGATGATTAAGGGAGTGGAACATCTGCCTTATGAGGAAAGGCTGAGGGAGCTGGGGCTCTTGATCTTGAAGAAAAAGAGACTGAGTGATGACCTCATTAATGTTTATAAATACGTGAAAGATGAGTGACAGGAGGATGGAGACAGGCTTTTCTCAGTGATGTTCAATGATGGGGCAAGGGACAATGGGTATAAGCTGGAACATAGGAAGGTTCCATGTAAATGTAAGGAGAAATTTTCTATGATGAGGTTGACAGAGCATTGGATCAGGCTGCCCAGAGAGGTTGTGGAGTCTCCTTTGGAAACATTCAAAACCCACCTGAACACATTCCTGTGTGACCTGATCTATCTGATCCTGCCCTGGCAGGGGGGTTGGACTAGATGATCTTTTGAGGTCCCTTCCAACCCCTAACATTCTGGGATTCTGGGATTCTGGTCCTGGCAATATTTAAAAAAACCCCACACCCTTAAAGTGCAGAAGGGACATCAGGAAACCACCTTTAAGGACAATTAATGGTTATATTGAAAGAAGTGGTAACAAATCAACCACAAACCCACTGCAAATGCCGCTCAAGTTTTCTGTGAATTAGCAGAGAGAAAGATGACAACCCATGAATTTTATTCACTGTTTGAGATACAATAGCATTTTTGTGAAGGCTGGATGACTACCAATAGAAATCTGAAGCAGTGGTTTAGCAATTAGATCAAACTATCTTTCAACAGAAAGGTGTGGTTTTGTGTACCTTCCAGTCCACTGTCAGGGCTCTCTCACTCCTGCTTTAGGCTGTAGTCTATTCAATATTTTGCATTCTTGGACCCAAAACTATCTTTCTGTCTATGGTCTCCTTTTTGAATAAGATATATTGAATCAATAATACATGGAAGAATAATACTGACAATATAAACAAAAGCACAAATCATCAAGAACTTACTACTCTTTTATCCAAGCCATGTGGATCGTGTGAAAATCTTGGTAATGCTAGTCTAGATTTATACTCATTCTATCAGGAGACAACACTACATGCAAAAACATAGAAGAGGTACCAAAGAGCAAATTTAGTACTGATACTATTCATAGGAAGACTGTTAAATCTAAGTACAGATTCTCTAGAAGAAAATCTATATGCAATCTAGATGATAAACAATATGCCACTGTATCCAAATTATAAGGAGAGATGGTCTAACACCAGTAGAAAGAATTGACTCAATATTGCATCTTGTCACTTCCAAACTTACCTTCAGGAAGGACTACAAATGGTCAAAAGAAGTATCAATTCATTAGAAAATAAAAGGAAGATTCCATCAGCTTTGAAGTTCATGCTCTGTGAAAAAGTTGTGGTTTAGGAAATTACAATCCATAACTTTTTGGTGATATTTTTTAATGCTGGTAGTGTGCATGACCAGAAAGGAACTTGCAATTGGAGGGCATTCATGCAAGCAGTGACAGAATGCAATTGCTGTGTTCACCTTACCTGGCTGTAGGTCCACAGTGAAAATGGTTGTGTGTGAACTATTTGTCTAATTGATGGAGGAAAAGTGGCTCATCTAGAACTCTGTTTCCATGTACAAAACCAGAAGACTTTTATATGAGCTTTTGAGAAACAAGATTCTATCTTAAAAAAAAATAAATTAAAAAATTAAGGGACATGTCTTGCGATCAATAGATTCTGCTATTCCACAAGAAATATTAATGAGAGGGTTATGTGCATAAAAATTAAGGTATACCTGTCATCAAAATAATGTTTTCAGAACTGCTTTTTACAGAGTGTCTCATAAAATAAGACTGTACTTTTAAATAGGACAATTTTTTTTCCCCAAATTTTTTAATTTGAATGTGTTTGTTGTTTTCTTATTGGTTTGCTTGTTTCAGTTCTTTTGCTATTACTTCAGTGGCAGAATCGAACTACTGGAAAAAAAAAAATCCTCACAGTTTAATAACATAAAGCTGAAAATATATGAAGCACCTTCTGACAACTGCCTTCTATGATTTAAAAAATTTGGTTTGTTTTGAAATACAATTGTCGGTATAAAAGCCTTCTAAAATGTGGATGCTGCAGTGCTATTTTCATGAATCTACAGGCATCCAGACTGAATCAATAGCTCTAAGAGGAGTGCAAACTTTATCATTCGTCTTAATGGGTTGTTTACTTTGATGCC
Organism: Ceyx melanurus; assembly: GCA_024611195.1. NCBI lineage: Eukaryota > Metazoa > Chordata > Aves > Coraciiformes > Alcedinidae > Ceyx > Ceyx melanurus. The sequence goes on along the minus strand of JANHGL010010769.1, from coordinate 3,360 downwards.
TATTTATAACCTTGTAAATATTATTTTTATTATTTATTGATTTACTTGCTTGCTAGAATGGAATTTCAGACTTCTTTCTGTAACAAATTGAGGTTTTTGAGTCTAGTTTTTAGGCTGTGCTCCCTACTTTATCTGGTCCCTTCCTTGGCAATTTCATCAGAAAAATGGACTAATTTTCCACTCAAAACCACACTTCTAAAAGTGGAGGTCTTCCTGAAACTTTTGGTAGGATATTGGGTAACCCCAGAAACCAATGCCCATAAGAAATCCTTGGAAAAGAAGAATTAACAGCTAGCTTGGTAAATACAGTTACCAAAGCTGACAACTGAGAAATCAAGAGCTAGCAGCTTGTTTCCACCAGAATCAGGAGGCCTGCTGGTATTTGATTTGCTCCCAATGGCAATTCATAGATTGCTTCATGATGCTGTCAAATGATGTAATGACACAAGGATGCCTGTGTCAAAAGCTCTCAACTATCAGCAGAGTGTAAACAGAAGCAGCACCATTAATAATGAAGACATAAGAATCTTCCTGCATGTAAGTGCAAATTTTGGCAGAGATAAGGTCAATGAAATAAACCTGACATTGTCTTTCACTGCTGTAAGATGCATGAGTTACTCAGACTGGAGAGTGAATTTGTTTTTTTACATAATACAGACCTCCATTAATGTTTATTTCTGTATTACAGGTACAAATCTGTTTCAATTTGTTTCACAATTTCTCTCTGTAATTACTTTTATTTCAATACTGGAAATTTCAGGATATCTCACAAAAATGCAACTCTTAAAAACATTCCAGCATCCTAAAATGATAAAACGTAATTTCTGCTGAAAAAAATAGGACATCAGATTTGCATACATTGCCACCCAAAGGAAATGATGGGCAGACAACTGTTTTGTTTGTTCACTGATGAACAAACAAAGATGGGCTCTTTGTTTAGTGAAGAAGAGGGACAGGTGAAATATTTAAACTGAAGGAGAGACCCTGCTGTCAGAGTCACCTTTGGACTGGAAAACAGGAAATATACTGCCCATCTTTATAAAGTGTAAAAAGACAACTCTGTGAACTACAGACCTGTCAGCCTCACCTCTGTGCCTGGGAATATAATGGAACAGATCCTTCTGGAGAACATGCTAAGGCACAGGACGACAGGGAGGTAACCCTAGGTAGTCAGCATGGATTTACTAGGGGCAAGTCCAGCTGGACCAAGCTAGGAAAGGATAGATTTAGGTTTGACATTAGAAAAAGAGTTTTTTAATGTGAGGGTGGTGGATCACTGGAATGGGCTGTGCAGGGAGATGGTGGAGGACCCATCTCTGGAGTCATTCAAGGTCAGGCATGATGAGGCTCTCAGCAACCTGACCTAGGTGGTTATGTCCCTACATGTGTAGGGAAGTTGGACTGGATGACCTCTGGAATCCCTTCCAGCCTAAAACATACTATGATTCTATGATAAAAAGCACAGTGAAGCATTGAGGACATTAGCATACTCAGGACCAAGGAGTTTCCTTGCACAATAGCTGAAGAGTACTGAGCATACCCCTGGATCAAAGCTGCAAGGTTTTAAAGTCTGGACTACATTTTTCTGAGAGTGGTGATGAGACAGCAATTAAACACTAATGATGCTCAAGACTAATTATTTTGTCCTAAAAGATCTTAAAGAAAATCTCAAACGCTTTAATTTCAGTACCACTTCTTTATATAATGAAGATAAGAAATATTTTGTTTGGTTGGTTGTCGTGTTTTTTTTTAATATTGCCGTTTGGGTTTTCAATCTAAATAAAGGTTGTATGAGTTTAGCTCTAGGTCAGTGTGAGTTAATGTTCTGTTAAAACCAGACAGTCTAATCCCGTCCAAAATGACAGTGGCTGGAATGATATGTACGAACACTAGTGTGCGCTTATTTAAATAGCAATCCATTCTGCTTTGCAGTTTTCATTAGTTTTCTGTATTTAAGTGGAGAGCTTGTGAGTAGACTGGAGTAGAGAAAATGGGCTGTTTAGGTCTTTGAAAGCATTCCAATGTTCTATTTACTATGAATGAAGTCAAATATAGCATATCTAGTCATTCAGAGATCTTATAGTAATTAACATTGCTTGGATGTTCTGAAACACATCTTGATTTCATGACTGGCTTGACTGTGTGACTATACAAACTTTAGGTGTAGAATAGTATCATTTCTGTTAAGAAGTTTAAGGCAAAGACGTTTGGATAAATACATTTGTGTCATTAGTTATGACAATGCCTTTCATGCCAAACCCTGTCTTTAATTTTTTTAAACGATTCTATCATATCACAGAATATTAGGGGTTGGAAGGGAACTCTGAAGATCATAAAATCCAAACAGAACCTTTAAAAGTATTTTGCGCTGTCTGCCAAATTTTGGAGATATACATAGGCTAGACTTCCCAATTTACCTGCATGTATTTAATACCCTCAGGATTGTTCTGGTGTGTCTTTTCACTCTCACAAATGAGGAAAAGCAGAGCCTGGGGTACATATTTCTATTCACAGAGGATTTGAACTATTCCCTATGGCTGCATGGTAAAATCTGTGAAAAGACAAGGGTGTGTTAGTGTTGATTGCCGAGTCCAGAGGGTACATCTTTGCCTCCCCTACAAATAATAATCAACTCAATGACAGTGACCAACTGATTACCAAATTTTGTGAGAATAGGAAAGGAGATCACCCCATTCTCTGCCTGCTGGAGTTTGAATCCCCTCCAGCTATGTCAGGGTCCAGGCACTGAGTTCAGTTTACTCTTCCAAGATGTTTCCACCTCATAGATACTACTTCAGCACACTAAGGGGCTAGGTGAATTCCACAGCCATCAATCAATAGGTGATGAAATTACTGTTAGTGAGTTTTTATCTGATTTCTTCTCAAAAAAATCTTAGTATTTCTCAAATTCCAAAAATGTTTAGGAGAAAAGGAGAGATGAAGAGCTACCTCAGTTCCCAGAATACCCAGCCTTTTAAATGGCAGTCACTTTTCTGGGATGTGAAACACATGCACTCTTGTTTCTTCAGACACAGGAAAAACCTGAAGCTAGCATTCTGTACAGATAAGTGTTCAGATAGGAGGTGGAAAGGGTGCCACTCAGTTTGGTGACACTGCCAGACTAGTGGTTTGTTGTTTGTTTGTTTTAAAATTAATTTGTATTTGGACCTTGTAGGTGAGAAAGATACCTATTTTGCAAAGCCCATGAGGTTAGCTGCTCCATGACACTTACGACTTTTCTCAATGTCGTCCAATGACAGGACGAGAGGCAATGGGTGCAAGCTGGAGCACAAGAGGTTTAGGATCAACACAAGAAAGAACTTTTTCTCAGTGAGGGTGACAGAGCTCTGGAACAGGCTG
>JANHGL010010768.1:103716-117057 GCA_024611195.1 Ceyx melanurus | reverse complement strand
TTATTTTATAACTTTTAATTAATTAATTAATCAATTAAACCAAAGCTCAAGCCCTTTTCTCTTCCTCATTACAAAATCTACAATGATCCAAACTTATCTTTTGAATTAAAAAAAAAAAAAAAAAGAAAAGCTTAGTTTGGTTGCATGGAAAGGAAGGGACATGAAGGTGGTGAGCAAGGCCCTTCTGGAGAAGGATGGGTCAGAGCTGTCTCAGTCCAGCCCTGATTATTCTGGGTGCTAATGCATTCTGGGTTAATTTTTCTCCTTTTGAGGTCTGAACCCTTCAAAGCTTTGTTTTGTATGGGTAAATAAAAACTAGCTGCAGCCTATGGAGAGACCTGAAATTAATCTAGTGCAGAATGATCACAGGACTCTGAGAATGCATGTAGACTTTTTTTTTTTTAATCTGAAAGTGATGTATGCATTTAAAGAGCAGGACATGCAAATACATTCATAATGGCCACTATCAGGAGCTGCTGGCAGCTTCTCTAAGCAGAAAAGTCCTTGTCTTAGAGATGTCTGCTACCCCTCAGGCTCCTGCTCATTTCTGTGTTGTTACTTGCAGTGTTTGAGCCCCATTAAATTTAAGTGCATACATTTTCTTTGGCTATTCAACCCCAGCCACTTTTGGAAAGGAATTGGCCAGAATCCCTGCACCTAAAATAATCAAACACCTGTCTTTCCATTCAAAAAGGCTGTCATTTCTCTGACAAGCAATGTGAAATGGAACAGGTAACTCAGTACCAGCACCCTCTGAGGAACCTGTTGTTACAAAAGCAGGCCAGTGGCTTGCACAAAAGCAGGTTAAGGTGCCTTTACCAATCTCCAGGTGGTTGCATGGCATGGGAGCATATTTGGTTTCATAACACAAGTTATTCTTATCAGCCTCTTGGTTTCTACAACTCACTTTAGAGATATTCCAGCCACAACTTGTAACCTTCACAGGCCTTTCAGACACTCCTCTCCTGAGTATTTGTTGTGCTCCAGGAGAGGGTATCTTTGTTTCAGGATTGTTCTGGGCATGAAAAATAAAACTAAAAATGGAGATGGTGGCAAGCACAAAGAACCAACCAAAGTTAATTTTAATGAATTTTTCTTTCCATACCTGCCAATCCACCCTCCCCTGCAGGAAAAACTCTCTCAGGCAAATAAAACACATGGCATGGAAGATGGAGCAACTGGTGCCAACTTTGTCTTTCCCTTAGCAGACCTTGCTGCCAAATGCTGAATCTGCAGAGCTCTCCTGGAACAGGATTTTGAAGAGAAAGGGGAAGGCATATTCCTAAATAAGTCTTTTTAGATGGGCTTGTGCACTCTCTACAACCAAAATGTGGCTGCAGTGCTGGGCAGACAGCAAAGGAAACCCATCAATGAGGTGAGATAAATATTTGAGAAGCATCTGAAGCTCACACCAATCTGCTTGCTGCATGCACATGGACTGAGTAGCTGAGATGTCTGCAGTCCTGATGTGGCACAGGTAAACAGGACCTCACCACCAACCTGCTCAACTCTCTTCTGAAGAATAGAATGCTGGAGAAACTTTAAGTACCTCTCCTTGGCTGGGTGACAGATGAAGAGGAGGTTTGAGTGCCTAAATTAAGAATTTAGATATCTAAGTCCTTTATTGGACCTATCTCTGCAGGAACTGGATCTGAGCAGGCATAGAAAAGGAAAAAAAAAATCCTCTGCTGAGTTAATCTTCCAGCCAGCCATGGAACTGTTTGTGTTGGGTACTCTTACAGACATGTTTCTTCCCTAGGCACGCTCAGAGCTGATTGATGATTTCACCCAGACTGGTGCCATGAGGATACACCATGGGTTGAGCAAGGGGTGCTGCTCTCCCAGGACCTGTTGTGGCACTTTGGTGTGGAGTTGTGTCATGAGGTGGGAGGTGAAGTCCCCATGTGCCAGGAAGGAGTCCACTGTGGGTAAGCAATGCCTTTCTTTCCAGAAAGTGGAAGATATGCAACAGAGTGATGAAATTAATGGCCCAAAGAGCTCCTTTGTTGAAATGAATGCTGGGGGATGTGGAGGGAGGCTGGATTTCTCACATGGTTAATGTTCCCAATCCTCTTCTAGTCCTCTCGTGGCAACCTGTGTACTTTGCAGTTCAAAGTCACATGAATCTCTGCTCAGCAGAAATGTAAATGTTTTGATAAAACTGTTCTTAACAAGTTTAATTCATTTAATCAGCTTGATTAACTGCTGAGCTTTCTGGTCTTTAATTGGGAAGGATTTACTATAAATTACCATCTTTTGCAGTCCTGTGAAGAGTGTGGTGGTGTGCAGGATCTTGCTGCCTTGGTGGTGGATGGGAGGTGCCTCTCTCTGGCACTCTGCTGCTCCTCTGCAGCTTCACACATTTCACAACCCTGGAGAACCTTTGGGTGCTGAGCCTGCCTGTGAGGCCAGGCAGGTGCTGGGCAAGGGGCAGGATGGAAACACTGCTGGAAGTGTCTCAACAGACCCTAATCCTTTTCCCTTGTGTTTGCATCTCCTACAGGATGAATCTCCTCTTCCAGTGAGAACACAGCATGCCTCTTCTGCTGACAAGCCTCACGTGGTCATCCATGGCAGCACTCAACAGTTCAGCACCAGTCTCACCCTGCACTGAGTTTCCAGAGGCTGGCTGGACACAATCCCTGTGTTTACCAGAAGAAAGATGAGGAAAAAAAGGTTACAGGTCACAACTGGTCTTTCCTCTCTTCTGTTTAATGTGGCAGGCTGACAGGCTGTAAAATACATCCAGCTGAAAAGAAGATAATTTTGTTCTACTCTCAACAGCCTCATTTTTCAGAGCTGAATTCCCACTCGTAGACCTGTGTGAAACCTCCAAGAACCTGGAGGCTTGATGCAGCAATTTTTATTTATTTTCTTTTTAATAGACAGTTTATTGTCCACAGTACATTTTTTTTTTCAAGTGCCTTTTTGGTCAATATCCCAGACTAGGGAAACCACAGAGACTATTTGAAAACACATGAGCTATCTCCTTAAATTTAGAGTCTACCCAAAGCACTGGAGCAAGAGGAGCATTGACACAGTCTCTGCACCAGCAGGTTTGCTCTGTGCTTGGCTTCTCCTGTTGTGCTGCTGCCCTGAAGAGCTGCTGCTCAGTGGGTCTCAGGGGTCTTGCCATCAAGATGCATGAGATGAGCAACGTGGTTTTGCAGCTCTTTTCAGACAGCTTCACGCTTCTACTCACCAGAAGTTTATATTTGATGTATTTTATTTTATTTTACTTTATATTTTATTTCATTTTATTTTATTTTATTTGCACAGACTAAGCATTCCCATGTCATATCCTGTCTGAGCAGTTGTTTTAACGGATGCAATGCCAACAAAGATAGTTGGGTTTAAGTGACTGATCCTTTGTGCTTAACAGCTTTAATTAAAGATTTTGTCTTCCTAAGGCCAAAATGTTCTTTATCCAGGTTTGGCTTTTGAAAGAAACACCACAAATGTTTTTGGATTGGATGCCAAGATGCAGAATCTGTCCTTTTCTTATGGATATACATCAAAGCAGGTGGGTAAAAGCCTAAATGATAATACATAATACACTATGAATTAATCAGTTTTACATGCCAGCAAGGGGAATATTTATTCAACCACTGCAGCATGTGCTTGAAGGCTGAGGAGGCCACAGCTTACTGATGCAGTCAGAGGAAACAGTGAAAAGCTCCATCAGTGTTCAGGATGCAGCATGGTTCAAGCAGCTTGGATAAAAAAAAAAGTCATTGGTAGTTACTGGATCCAAGGACAAAGCAGCTACATGTTGCTGATTCCTTCTGGGAGAAGCAGCAGATGACTGACAACTTTTAAATTGGTCTTTCATTGTGCTGTGTGAGCTGCACATGGGGGCTGGAGCTGCACCAGAGGCTCTTGCATCACAGATCATGCTTTCAGCAGAGCTTTGCAGAAAAAGAAAAAAAGAAAGTAAATGTTATTTTCTGCCTGAACAGTAAGCAAGTTCTCAGTATCTAAATGAGGGCCCTTGAAGTAAGCTCCAGGTGTTGCAGGAAGTGGTGGAGGTGACTCAGTAAATGTCACATTTCCCTCCAAGTCAGTTCTGAAGTGGTGTCCAAAAATAACATTTAATGGGCATCTGGCTGTTTGAGATGTCCCTGCTTTTGCATGAAACTCTAAACCAGTGCTGTCTGGTACCTTCCCAGTTTTTTACCACCTTTCTTGTCACAAGTGTTTTGCCTTTATCTACCTGTCTCTTCTCTGTAAAGCCAAAGATATGACAAGTTAAGTCCTGTAGGTGTCTAAAAATGAGCTACTATGGGGAGGGCACTCAACCCCAAAGACCCCAGCCCCTAAAGAAGTTGCCTTGCAGTAGTGGGTTAGGTGCTGAACCCTGGAGATGGACTTGCACACACCATTAGCTGCCCTGGCTGGGTGACATGCAGCAGATGGCATCTCTGTGTTGCCAGCAGCCATGGGCCAGCCTTCTGGGACATTATGGTAAGTCCAAATTGGAGCCAGGCAACTTTGATACACCAGAATGTGACTGGTAGCAGTTGAGCAGTGCTGGCAGAACCCCATGGTGCCCAGGTAGGGACAGAGAGGTGGGATGGGAGCCACCACAGTTGCCCCAGAGCAAACCTTTGGGATCTCTGTATCTGATTCTTTTCTGCAGCTGGGAGGTCACAGAATTTCAGTACCTGACAGGGGTCTCATGGCAGTCAGAGGGCTCTTGCAGTCTGAAAAAGCCAGGCAACACCCCCTCATCCATGCCTGCAGTGCCCAGATGGGATGCAGAGCTGCAGCAGGGCAGGCAAAAGTCACAAAGGCCCAGGGATAGATTTTGTTCCTGAACACTTGTACATCACAGGTGGAGTTTTTGGTTGTGGGTGATTTTAACCCTGCAAGTACTGAAAATGGGGGCTGTTTTGCTTCTCATTCTGAGAGTGTGTGTGTGTGTGTGTGTGTGTGTGTGTGTGTGTGTGTGTGTGTGTGCATGGCCCCATTATGCTCACGTTTTATGACACACAGAACGAGTTTCAGGCTTCTGTTGTTTAGCTTCAAAAATTCCTACCTTTTTGTTGACTTAGATGAAGGAAGCCTTTGGAGGATGATATCACCTGCTCCTCAGACACTCAGGAGTTTTTGATCAGGAGTTTTGGATGGCTTCAGGGTCAGGCTCACTGATTTACAAAGCCCATACACCTGTGCTTCAAAAACTGCTGAGACATGGAAGCAATTTGTGTCTGGTTGGGAGAGGTGCTCTCAGGCTTGAAGTTCTGGGGGTTTTTGCTGTGGCTTTACAATTTCTGAGCCCCTCAGGCTTTTTGCTGTTTCTTTCAAGCAGACCCAAATGGCCTGTGAGGAGCACAAGGCTTTGACCCTTGGAGGGCATTAGTATGCAGCTCTGGTCAGACCTACAAGCAGCTTCTTGTGCAGACCCTTGCCAGTTTTCTCTGGGAAGGAGCCAGCACAGAGCACCCTGCCTGCTCCTGGGAGCCCATCTGAGCCCACAGCCATGCCACCTCCAAACTATTGCATTAACAGGATTGCTTCTGCCCCCTTGCCAAGCAGAGATGGCAGCTGTTGTCACAGGAGGATGACAGTCGTGTTTGCAGGTCTGGCAGCCCCCTGAGCATCAGGGCCGGGCTGTGTCTCTCTGACCTTTCCAGTGGGATCAGCCCTGCTAAGCTGGTCAGCCCAGCTCCTCACTGCTGGGGCTGCAAGGGGAGGGGGGGCAGAGCCAAAACCTCCAGGCAGATTTCTCTGCAAAGGGCAAACGGGTGCAGCTTGCTGGTGCTGGCAACAGAAGCGTGGAGGGGAATTTTGAGCTCATTCTTGGGGCACCAGCTGTGGGGTGGGAGCTCAGCCTGGGCTGCAGTGCTGGCTGTGTGGGGAGCTGGTTGCCACCACCCTGGCAGTGGCATCTGCTGGTCTGGAGGGGCACCCTGGCTGGCTGGGGGTCGGGCCACGGTGGTTTCCTGCTGGGGCAGGCGGCCGTTGCAGGGGATGATTCAGAGCAGCTACAGCAGGGCAGTGGCTTTCTCAGAGGGAAGTGCAAGTAGCCCCTCAGCCAGCAGACACAGGCAGGGGGGAGGTGTGGGTGTGGGTGGGCATGCTGGGACCTGGCAGGACAGGGCTAGTGGAAAGGCACACCAGACTGCCAGGTGCTCAGCATGGCATCCAAGAGGTGCTGTGGGAAGCAGTGATGCTGCTTAGCAGTATTTTGTATAATTTCTGGAAAGGAAGGGTTTGGCAAAACGGGAAAGAGGAAATGCAAATTTCTGCTTTTTTTTTGGTTTTTTTTTCAGGCCACAGCCTGAAGTCACCATTCCTTTTAGCAGCTGGGGCAGCTGCACAGAGCAGAGCTGGTGACCGGACACTGCGGTCCAGGTCTGTGACTAGTTGATGCAAAACTTGGAAAAATCATCAACACAAGCTTCCCCGAGCAGGGCACGTCCATGCCTGTGTGCATGGTGTAATTCAGGAACTAACAGATGTCTGAGCTTCTTGCCCAGCCTGACAGAGAGACGAGAAGGGAACTGGTTCAGGGTTTGTACACAGCTGCACTGGTCAGATGACTCTGTCAGCTGAACCTGCCCCCAAACCAGCCCTGATTTATCACAGCAGAGACTCTGACCTTTGTTTGCTCACAAAAATACCGTCTAGGAAAGCTCTCTGAGGGCTTTGTAGAGAAGGAGAGTGGTGGTAATAATAGTTCAGGGGCGTTCCTGTGAAGGACTCTTTACCTGCTGGCTGAGATGTGCAGCCCTCGCCCTCCTTTTGCCTCTCACCAGGGCAGTCACTGAAGATGTTTTCAAGGGCTCTGGCTCACGGGATGGTTAACATTTTCTCTGGCATTTGTCCAGGGGGGACAGGGCATTGCTCTGCCTGATGGTCTTCTTCCCACCTTCAGGCAGTGGTGTAGCCTTGGGTGGCTCAGACCCAAGACTGGCCAGTGGCTCTCTGATGGCTGACATGAATTGGCAGCTGCCTTAGGATTCTGTGCCATGAAACCAGTGTAAGTGGACACCCCTCAGTCCAAGCTGAGCAGGCCAGCCTATGTTTCTCACCATCAGGGCCTCCTAGCATGGAACTTGAAACTTGGGCTCTGCTGTCATGTGGTGGGCTGGCTTGTCTGAAGATAGCTCTGGAGATCAGAGAGTACAGAACTTTACCACATCTCCAAACATAGCTGAAAAAAGAGAACTGGAGAAGCCTGTGGATTTCCTTTCTACCTCATCTGCTGTGGCTGGGCACATAGTGATGCAAACCATTGCAGCCACAGCTGTGCTTGGTCTGAGCCTGAAGCCAGGGTTCTAGGGTACCCTTCCTACTCTTTGTTGAGGCTGTGGAAGAAAACAGGCTGCTGCCTGAGCTGTGCCCGTTGGGTGTGAAAATGAGAGTGTTTTCTTTGAAATGAAAGTGCTGCTCAGCAGAGTTACATATTCAGCAGCTCTTCTTGCAAAATCCAGAGGGTAATTGTCTTTGCTGCTGTGTAAAGCAACAGGGACTTTCCATTTGCAGGAAGAAGGGAGCATGCAGCTTGATGGCTGAAACTCAAGAGTTTCAACTGGGAGTTATGAGCTCCATTAACCCATGGACACTGCCATGCTGGGTCACAATTATGGCTAACTACTCATTCCTTACAGGTTGGTTTTCCTCCAAAATGCTCTAATGAAGGTTGCAAATGGTTCCTGAAAGACACTTGTCAAAGAGACCTCATTGGGCAGCTCTGCACAAAAGGCAACGTTCATAGATTCATAGATATTAGGGGTTGGAAGGGACCTAGAAGATCATCTAGTCCAACCCCCCTGCCTGAGCAGGATCACCACGTTGCTCTAAGACTTTTCTGTATGAATTTGTGACTTGTTCCCTGAAGGCAGGGGCAGGATGGGGAGAGGTTTGCAGCAAAGCCCAGCCTGTAGCCACAGCCCAGAGGGAATTGTAGCTCCTCCTGCCAAATATGACTTGGTTCAAGACCTTTGCAGCAGCATGCTAAGTTTCATAGCTTAACTTAAACAAACAGCACAACAGGGCCCTAAGAAGAGTGGGCAGAATGCCACCGAGTTTCATGGGTGACCATAAGGAAAATTAGGAGATCAGGGTATGAAAGGACAAGAGGAATGTGCCAAAGTTGGTGATCACATAATTTATTTGCAATGAGTCACGGTCTTGCACTTTCACACATTCCTCTTGGCCTCCTGCACAACAATGTCTGTGGTGTTCTGTGAAATGAGTGTGTCTTTCTGCTTTCCTGGACAGTGCTTTTTTCCCTTGCCCACTCTGCTGATCCTGCAGCTTGACAACACCTGCAGTGTCCTTGCATTAACACGTCTGAGTTTAAGTGCCTCGGTGATATTTACTTAAGTCCTGTGGCCACACTTAGGGAAAAAAAAAAAATGCTTAATGGAAAGGGTGTTTCATGAAAGGAACAAAAGTTTGGGAAGAGGGGAAAAGTCAAATGAGTGCAAGCACGGATCAAAGCTGTTCTCTTGCTCAAAACGAATACTAAGAAAAATTGCTCAGTGGGTCACGATGAGCTCATTCAGTCCACTCAATTACTGGAAAAATCTTCCACTTTGAGAAGTATGCATGTGTCTGTGTTGAGTCACAACCTGGCGCAGCAGCTCCAGTACACATTTTTGGTATAAAAAAGTCCCCTTTGTCTTTTTCAACCCTAAAAAAAAAAATAATTCTGGCCCAAACACTTTATGTGTTTCACTTTTTTTTTTTTTTTTTATGTAGAAGATGTGGGCACTGTAACTGGAAGGTGCTAATTTCATTCCTGGGGAAGGGTGCATTTTCATCCCCACGGCACTTCAGCATCGTGTATCCTTTCATTTGCTGTCCAACTGCCTTTCATTTAGTACACAAATAGCTGTCTATGAGAAGTTTGCAAGCACACACCTGCACGTGGTCCTGCACAGAAACTGCAATCTGAAAAGTTTGCTGAAAGCACAGCAAATTATTTTTTTTTGCTGCTGAACTTCTTGGCGTGTTTTCATTGCAAATCTGGTGGCTGTTGTATAATCCCTCTGGCCCTCAGAGAAAAAAGAATGAGTTTGGTGAGACTGAGAAAACACGGTTATAGACACCACAGAGCTGTGCTGGGATGGGCAGAGCAGTTGTGGGGAGGGATCATTGTCAAATAATCTGTTTCAAGCAAAATCTGAGATGAGGATGTGTTGTTAGCCACAGGAAGAGCCTTGTCTTAGTCAGAACTGTTAATCATGCAGCATGAAGAGAAATACCTACTGTAAGTCCTCATGATTTCTGTTGCCAACAGCTTCTTGCCTCCTCTGAAATGTCTTGCATGTATTTTGGTGCTGCTCACTCACAATATGGTAGCATCTGTGCACTGGCTTTGTTGGTGAGGTTCTCTGGGTGGTATGAGCCATACTTCTGTCACAGAGTTAACCTCTGTGTGCCTCTTTTTGGGAGGCAGGCAGACAGAAAGACAGGGAAAAATAAAATATCCTGCTGACGTCAATGAAGACCACACTATACTGGATAGTATTACTGTGTACCTCAACCACCCACTCCCTTTAATTTACTAGAAACTAAGGGAGCTGTTTTGAAACCCATTGCTTCCAGCATGTTTCCCTCCACCAAAGGCTATTAATTGTCAGGAGCTTGAAAGCTACCTGATTCCTCGTTCAAAGCACTGAGACAAGAGGGGATTTCCATGAGTAATAATTTCAGTCTGTGCCTGTGCAGTGCACCGTAGGCTAGAGTAAATTGATCCAGCTGCTTGCAAGTCTAGATGGAAAAGAGCCCGGGGGGGGGCTGGGAGCACATCACCAGATGGAGCTGGATTCTGTTGTCATCACGTGGGGCTCCCCAGCTGCTGGGCATGCTCAGGCTCGACTCCCACCATGAGCAGGGAGCTCTTAGCCTTCCCGTCTGCAATGACTTGCAGTCCAAGGCAAAGTCGCCAGCACATGTTGCAACATCTTCTCTTGTCAGAAAGAGGATAATTTTAGATTAGCCAGAACTGTGGTCTTTTTCGTTTGGTTGGTTCTTTCTTTTTTTTCTTCTTTTTTTTTCTTCTCTCTTTTCCTTCCTGCTTCACATCCTGACCACACTGACCCCAGTGTTTTGTGTTTTGCTCGGCAGCAATCTCTGTCTCGGTGACAGAGACTATAAAAGCATCCAAGAGGCCAGATACCTCTACAAATAATAAAAACTGGCAGGATTAGCCTGTAACCTGAGGCAACAAAAATACAGATTCCACTAGCCAGATGGCAGAGTTCAAAGATCCACTCACTTCCTGGTGGAGGTTGCACAAGTTAATTTTTATCCTCATTAAAAAGAAATAAGAAGTGAAAACATAGCTATAAAATGTGTGCTGCTTGCTATCTCTGGTTTTAATCACATTTATTTTATTCCTTGGTGTTTTGTTATTAGTGCCATAGGAAAATCCATTCTTTCTTTCTGGAGATGTTTAAATCCTGCTTGGGTTTTTTTGTTCCTTTGCTGAGGTGTTTGTATGATCCATTCAATTTAGTCTATTGGAAGAAGCTCACTATATAGGAGGAACTAACGAACGTAGCAGAAATGCAATTCACTTATGTTTTTTAAATAAGCAATTCAATTAGAGTTGCAGGGAAAAGTGATGGCACGCTGGATTCGGTGTCTTGATTCCTTGCAGGAGAGCTGGCAGAGTGTCTGCAGCCTCCCAGTGCAAGCTGGGCAAGATCCAGGCATGCTCAGAGGGTCTGGGGGCTGCCTGAGCTTTGGCTCTTCAGTGGATTTGTGGGCAGAGAGGTCCCCGTTGCAAACGAGGTGCAAAGCCAGAGCACCGACTGCACGGTGGTGGGGCAGGGATGGTGAGGAAAAGCATGGCCTGAGAGCTGGCAGTGTGTGCTGGGAATAAGAAGCAGGGTGGCAGCTTTCCCTCACAGCTGCAGAGCAGCTTGCTTGGCAGCACAAAGTCAATTTGCAGAGGGGAACACTGGAGCAGGGAAGTGGGATATGGCAGGAATGGGACTAGAGCAGGGATGTCCCACTCTGTGCCCAGTGCACTCCTCACAGATGAATCCACTCCAGCTCTTTACCTTTCCTATTAGCAGCACTGCACCCTGGGGACCTTGCTGCACCCCTGGCACATCAGCTGTAGTGAGTTTACTGAGTATGTGAATCTGAGAGCAGTTCTTGGTTCTCCTTTCTCCGGGCCAGACCGTATGTCTTTCTTCACAAGCAAAGCGTTACCTGTGAGAAGCAAGGCTGCAGAGTGTGAGGTTGAGCTAAGTGCCTGTGCTCCTTGCTATCACGTGGCTGTCATGAAGTGTACACAAAGGTGAAGGGCTCAGCCAGCAGATTGCAGAAGCAGGGCTGGAAGAATAAAGTTCAGGGGTTGTTTTTGTGAGGGTTTGTCCTCCCTCGCTGGCTGGGCCATTAATGAAAACAGAAGCTGAGCTGCTGGCAGGGTTTTGGAGCAGACTGCAGGTACCCTTCAGGAGAGAAGCACTGGGAGTTCCAGGCAGAGAGTTTATGATTAATTTTGCTGGCATTTATTGTGCAATGCGAGATGGCCACTGGCCAGCTCAGAAGTTAAGCCAGAAAATGACTGTCAAATGAAACTGTTACGTTAGGCAGATCTTTCCAAAGCTGCTGTGCAAAACAGGCATGCTGAAGCTGCTTTTTCCAGGCCCTCCGTACTCTTGTACAGCATCTCCTTTGTTTCCCCCTTTTTTTTGGCAGAAGAATTAAGTTTGACTTGCAGTCTTCATGGATTTTAGGTCAGGAGTTGTACTACAAGCAGTCCTCTCCGTGCCTTGCATGTACCAGCAACCCTTTCCTTCTGGTAATTCCTCCATTCATGATCTTACAAGGAACCAGCTCTACTCCACTTGGCTTTCTGAAAACAACCCCCTGTGTTCTTTGAAAAGCCTTCCTAGCCCGGATGAAGGTAAGGATGAGATGAAAAGGCTGGTAGTGTGAAATGAGCCCTGCCCAATAGAAATTTCCCTCCTGTGTGGCTTACCCCAAGCTAAGGTCAGTCAGTTAACTCTGTTTGGACACCATCTGGCAGGAATTCTTCAACGATAAAGCTTAATGTGTAACTGAGGGCTTTTTTTTCTTCTTCTTCTTCTTCTGTGTCAGCAGTTGGCAAGAAGATACTGTAAATAAGGCGCCCTGTGAGTAAATAGATATGTGTGGAGAGGGGAGGGGATCACTGCAGTAAGCAATTTTGAAATTCATGCCGGTGTTGCTTCAAGTGATAAGGTTATTTGAGTAACCTGCAAGCCATACGGATGCACAGGTTTCAAAAACAGGAAAGCTTCTTGTTTGAAAACCTTCTGAGGCAACCCAAGGGCTTAGAAAAGAAACTGGCTTTGTGGTTAAGTGATTGTACTTCCTTATTGCTATCAGGATGGAGGTGCTGCAGGGCCTGATGGGCCAGGGGTGCTGCAGGGTGGCCCCGGTGACCACGTTTGCACCCGGCCGAGGGGATTTCTGCAGGGATGAGAAATCTCAAAGTTTCCCTTTTCATTTCCTCTTTGGGCGAGCTGGGAGGCTTGGTGTTTTTGCTCACTGTTTTTCAGTTAAGCAGTAAGAAATCAGTGAACATTCCAAGCGTGCTGGCATCCTCAGAGGACACTTTAGAAAGAAAAATTTATTTCCAGAGAGGGTGGTTGGGCATTGGAATGGGCTGCCCAGGGAAGTGCTGGAGTCCCCATCCCTGGAAGTGTTTAAAACCCATGCGGATGTGGTGCTGGGGGACATGGTTTAGGGACCCTGGCAGTGCAGGGTGAATGGCTGCACTTGATCATCTTGAAGGTCTCTTCCAGCCAAATCATTCTGTGATTCCCTACACAGAAACCAAAGCCACATTTTTTTCTGTTTGACCTCTGTTTTGGGTGAAGAAAATCAGCCCGTGTGATCTGAAGTTGTTTCCACAGGAGAGAGAAATGCCTGGGCACACGTGAGCGTGGCTGCACACGTACCTTGCTGAGCACAGTGTGACCCCTGTTTGCATTGGCAGCACGCTCCACAGGGATTTACAGAGGTGCTACCTAGAACACACCAGCCTTCCCCACCTGTAATGACACAGCTGACACAGTTTCCACACACTCTGCTATTATTTATTAAACAGGAGTCAAAGCACAGGACGAGGATACAGGTTTTATCTTTCCAAGTGTGTGTGGCTTCACAGTTAGCTTACAGCAAAGAAAATGTTTGGAAGAGTTTAGGAAATCAATTTCACTAGATCTGGAGCAAAGTTTGTTGGCTAGCAATTCAGGCCAACACAGCAGGCTTTTGCCAACTCATTGGCTTTGTCCTAGAAGCCAGCAATGGAAGGAAGGAAGGAAGGAAGGAAGGAAGGAAGGAAGGAAGGAAGGAAGGAAGGAAGGAAGGAAGGAAGGAAGG